>JARQOC010000004.1:407889009-408023995 GCA_033576535.1 Allobates femoralis | reverse complement strand
TTATATCTATGTGCAAAATATTCCACTCTAAAGTAGAAGCATTTTTTTTCCATATTTATTTGAAACCCAAACATCTTAAAAGTGTTTTAACTGCAGCATAAATTGGAAACCATTGCCTAAAGAGGTTGACCATCTAAAGCCCTTATTAGATGGGATAAGATCAAATGGAAAATCACAATATCATTCTAAAGACAGCGATATTTGCAATGTGTAATAGCTGCTAGCGTTATATACTTACATAATTGACTTATGTTGTCCATCATACACTTCCGTCTGTACAAAGCTGAAATCCCACAATCCACCGCGCTGACCGGAAGTATGCCAGACGTCATATTGAGAGACCCAAAAGATGGGTCTCCCATAAGCTGCCGCAGCACTCCTGATTGTCACTCTCACTGCGCCCAACTCCGCAGTCTGATGACCCAGGTCTGGTCCCCACTCCCCACAGGGTCCCCCACAAACCATTGCCGCAGCCCAATGCACGCTCCTCCGCCAGCTCCCAGCAGTCTACCTTGTCTTCCCCTCCTAATGGTCTCCCCCTCTGCCCAGTTTCCCCCCTCCTGCCGGTGTACCCTCTGCCCAGTGTTACCGCTGCGTGCTCCCAGCAGACCAATGCCGAAGGACCTGTGTGACATGGCGCGGTCACGTGATCCTGCTGCATCACATGCCCCACCGCATCACATGACCACACGACGTCATACAGGCCCTTTGGCATCTGTCTGCTGCGAGCACACAGCGGTAACATCGGGCAGAGGGGAGAACGGTGTGTGTGTGCAGTGTGTTTGTGTATATATGTGTGTATGTGTATATATATATATATATATATGTTTGTGTGTATACCTTTCAGTTTTTTATTTGTCAAAAAAGTTTAAAATGTCCAATACATTTTGTTCCACTTAACAATTGTGTCCCACTTGTTGTTGATTCTTCACAAAAAAATTAGAAATTATATCTTTATGTTTGAAGCCTGAAATGTGGCAAAAGGTTGAAAAGTTCAAGGGGGCAAAATACTTTCACAATGCACTGTATATACATACAGTACAGACCAAAAGTTTGGACACACCTTCTCATTCAAATAAATGTCTTTATTTTCATGACTATGAAATTGTAGATTCACACTAAAGGCATCTAAACTATGAATTAACACATATGGAATTATATACTTAACAAAAAAGTGTGAAACTACTAAAAATATGTCTTATATTCTAGGTTCTTCAAAGTAGCCACCTTTTGCTTTGATTACTGCTTTGCAATGTATTGCAGATACACCACAGTTGTATACCATTAGGATATGTTGTCAATATACAATTACTGAGGGTCCTCTTTGGTACCCTTTCATCTTTAGAACAAAGTTTAAATAATGTTAACTGGAAATACAATAGTTCCAATAATATAGTATTCTGCATCTATTAACTACATTGCCCTGCATTGACATTTTAGGCTACATTCATACTGTGAGTTTTTTTAGCTGTTTTTTGAGGATACGTTTTTGCAGTGACAGTGCAGTGAAACGGATCAATTGCTGAGTTTCCCAACAAAGTCAATGAGTTTTCAAGATTTGTCATGCAGATACAACATTCTGTAGTGGTGCATTTTTTGGCTCAAAATGGGATCCTCAAAAATACGAGCATGTCAGCTTGTGTGGCGTTTTTCTGATCCTCTTTTTCCATTGAAACCATTGTTTATGAGCGCAATAAAATGCAACAGTCTAAAATGCATCATAAACGGATCAAAAACGGATCACCTCTCTTTAGATGCATTTTTTGAAAAGTTGATCCAGTTTTGCAGCTGAAAAACAGATCCTCAAAAAACGCATCAACAACATTGTGTCTGAATGTAGCCTTAAAATGTAAATGAAGTGAAACACAGCCATATTTTCCACTGAGAAAATAAACGTAGGGAAAAGAAGTGCTTGGTACTAGAACAGCCAAAGGACCAGCTCTTCCTTTACCTACTGTATCCTCACCCATCACTTGTAGACTATGAGCCCTCGTGGGCAGGGTCATCTCTCCTCACCTACTGTATCCTCACCCATCCCTTGTAGACTGTTAGCCCTCATAGGCAGGGTCCTCTCCCCTCACCTAGTGTATCCTCACCCATCCCTTGTAGACTATGAGCCCTTGTGGGCAGGGTCCTCTCTTCTCACCTACTGTATCCACACCCATCTCTTGTAGACTGTGCGCCCTCGCGAGCAGGGTCCTCTCTCCTCGCCTACTGTATCCTCACCCATCCCGTGTAGACAGTGAGCCCTCGCAGGCAGGGTCCTCTCTCCTCACCCAGTGTAACCTCTCCCATCCCTTGTACATTGTGAGCCCTCACGGACAAGGACCTCTCTCCTTCTGTACCTGTCAGTGATTTGCATTACTCATATTCATTGTAGTTGTCCATGTATGCCCCTTTTCACATGTAAAGCACCATGGGATAAATGGCGCTATAATAATAAATAATAATACTAGAAGACCCAGTCTGCTCTGCTAAAATTATCATGTAACTTAGGCTTATAAACTAGCCCAGGTTTTAGGAAAAATCAGCAATAAGAAAAAGTTGAAAAAAATTTCTTAAAATGTCACAGTGTAAAATAAATGAAAAAAAATATTAAAAATAAAATCTAAAAAAGCATGAATGAAAAACAAAAAGATGTTGCCAGTCTAAATCAAGGCTTCTAGCCCCAACCCCATTGTAAAAATACGTACAATATATAACAATAATTTCTATGGAAAGGAAAAAAGTATTTGAAGTGATTTTTAGTGATCCTTTAAAGTTGTATAAAAATATAAAAAATAAAAAATGAAAACTAAAATGGACAAATTATAAAAGATGAAGCTTAATGTATCAAAAAAAAGGCAAACGTATATTGTTTGGAGGGCTGTGTTGAGGAAATGATACTGTTTTGAAGGCTATGTAGAGGAACATTATACTGTTTCAGGACTATGTGGCTATGTGGGGGGAGGGTGATTAAAATGTTTGGAAGGGTATGTGAGGGGCCATTATACTATTTGTAGTACTATGTGGGGGGTCATTAAACTGTTCGGAAAGCAATGTGAGGAAGGAATATGCAATATGTGGATAATTATATAGTGTGGAAGCTTGAGTGGGGTCCATCATACTGTGTGTAGGTGCCATTGTACTGTTTGGAGAGCTTTGGGGGAGTGGTTATACTGTTTGAAGTGTTGTGTGATGTCCATCATAATGTGTAGAGGGTTATATGGGGAACATTATACTGTTTGGAGAGCCATTAATTTGTTTGGAGGTCTAGTGTGGGCAATTATACCTGTATTATGGGCCATTAGACAGTGTAAAGGGTTGTTAAAGGTCAGTCATACTTTTTGAAGGGTTGTGTTGGGTCCATCATACTGTGTAGAAGGTTGCGTGGGGGTTATCATATGCTATGGAGTTGAGTAAGCACCAATATACTGTACCACTACATTATATGAAGGGCTGTGTGAAGGCCATCAAATTGCATGGAAGGCTGAGTCATTGTTATCATACTGTGTTTGGATCACTGAATGGGCATGATAGTGTTTTGTGGTCACTGTGGGGGTATCATATTTTGTGGGAAGGAGTAATGTAGGGCTATCTCACTGTGTATGTGATGCGCCCCCAGGCTATGGGTACTCAGGAACTGGGTCGGTGCTGTCTCTCTGGTGTATCACGGTAGTCGTGGCCTGTTCCCGTGGCCTGGGATAAGTCCAAAAAGTGGTTATTTACAGGGGATTTGTCGCCACCCTCGGTATGTGGTTAATAGAACTACCGCTGCCGTATGCCTGCTGGGGACGGTGACTTGGGGCAGCGTGGATGGTAAGCCCTCCTTGGATAGGGCTGAGGGTCCCCAGGGCAGGAGTAGTTGTAGTAGGTGAGCCTGATGAGGGATTGTGTGCAGTGCAGTTCACTTACTTCATAGCAGCAGCTTCTCCAGCCAGTGTCCAGGGACGACAGTCTGTGGCTCCTCAGGCGGGACTTTACTGTGACGCTGGAAGTAAACAGTCTCAGGCAGTGATGAGCTTACTGTATACTTTACTTGGTCTTTTTAGCAGTAGTTCACAACAGTTTACAGTTCTTTTAGTACAGTTCTCACACTTAAACACTTCAGCACTGCTCAAGGTTACTCAGACTGTGCAGCTCAGGTGGCTCCTCCGCGTTGCTCCCTCTAAGTTTGTTCAGGCCCTGTTAGTCTCTCCTTTAGTACCTCACCCACGGGTTCAATCTGGTTGTCGTGGACTCACAGGTGAATGTTTCCCTCACAGTCAGGGTCACCAGTCCTAGTATGATGACTGTGTTCTTAGTCCGAGGTGGAAAGTTAGGTTGCAGGTCATAAAGCACCTGCCACACACCAGTGTGTCTCGTGATTAGGGTCTGGATTATTCCCGGTCACCTCTTCAGAGCCGGTTCTCTGGTCGTGGCCGAGCCTCCAGTGTCCCAGGTTCAGATATTTGGGCACACCAGGCTCCTTCTGTCTGTTACTTTTTCAGCTCAGAGTTCCTCGGTCAGCTAAGATGTGTGCGGCTGCCGGGCCCTTGTCCTCCTACCTTCCTTCAGCTGTGGGGTGTCTTTCAGTCTCTTTCTCCTTCCTGTCATTTCCAGGCTATGGAGTGGACTTTTTATCCTTCTGGCTATGGCTCACAGGGTTCTGAGCCAACAGAGAACCCAAAACCTCCTGGGAAGACTCTCTCTCTACTTCTCCAACCACCTTCTTCCTTCGGTGTTCTCTCTCCAACTGCTCTGTTCTGTTCTCATCCTCTAACTGTGTGTTCCCGGATTTTTATTGTGTTGGTCTCTCCACCCACTTTGTCAGTGCTCACCTACACTCCACCCACTTTGTTATATACATCCGCCACCCTTGACCAACCTAGAGTGCTAGGCGTAGGGTCAGTGTGTGCTGCGGTGTGGGTGTGTTTTGTCAACCGTCTTGCCGTACCTGGCTGTACTTCCTTTTGTGGCCACCTGGTCGAAGGGGCACCACATTTGTGCAAGTGTACTCTGGAGGAATTCAGTGTTCAGGTAACATGCTACGTTTGGGGGCACATATGCTGGAATCATGCTTTGTGGGGGCCATGTGCATGGGACCACCATGGGGCTTCAATAGTAAAAAAATAAAACTTTATAAGGGCTGCAAAGCTTAGAGTTCTTCTGAGACTGCACTGAAAATAATTATTTTTATTTGGGGGGGGGGGTGTTGATGAGATATGAGCAAGAGCCCAATTAGAAATATTGCTATGGGGCCCAATGTTTTCTATGTATGCACCTTCCCCAGCTTTTCATTTAAATTGTAGTATGGTTCAATGTCAAGTATGTAATATGACAGAAAGATGACATCATGCCAGGACAATAGATCAAAACAGAAACTGTAGATGTTGGTTGGTAGGAAGCGGTTCCCAGAGCTCCTGTCTGGTGGCCAGGCATTACCAACAGGGACACTGACATAGGGTTTATTCATCTCTGTACTAGATTTACTCATTTCTGCTGGTATATGATATACCATGTACACAGACTACAGATGTAATATACAGCATAATATCTCACTGTCCTATATATAACTATGACTACATACATTAGATAATATACTAATGATGCATTAGGCTAGGGTCAGACTTGCGTCTGCCCCTAGCCTGCAGGATCTGGCAGAAACTTAGTTTCTGCACGTAGCAGCGCATAGCGTTATCAGAAGGTATGCACCACCAGGCTATGTATCTCTATGGTAACGCTCACGGTAACGTAGCCGCCGGCTCCATAGAGAGCTCAGGAATAAGCGCTTTTGCAGCGTTTCCTGTGCACTCTGCAAAAATGCATATTCTGTGGAGCCGGCGGATGCGGTAAGTGTCCGGTTGCCATAGGGATCAATAGACAGGCAGCGCAAACTAAGTTTCTGCCTGATTCTGCAGACTCAGGGCAAGACGCAAGTCTAACCTTACCCTTATGCTACAAATAACACCAGACGTCTGTGCATAGTATATTGCATACAGTATATAAAATATGTGACTGTTATGTGACATATTGACTAAAGAACATCAGGATAACATATGACTAGCGTAGGATATACTGATAGAACACATAGGCTAAGGTCACATTTGCGGTCGGGATTGAAGATCATGATCCGGTTTTGAGCTGTAAAAATGCTCAAAACCGGATCAGGATCCGCAGCCCATAGGCGCCCATTATAAAACCGGATTGCACTTAACAGGCCCAAAAACACTCTAGCCCATATTTTCATGTGCGCTACAAAAAAAAGCATAGCGCCAAATGCATTGCACTTTAGCAATGCGTTTTTTGCATTGGCGTCCATGGGTGCGTTAACGCATGCGTTTTTACACATGTGCACATGAAAATAACGCATGCTTTTAGCGGATGGATGGCGCGAATCTGACCCTAGCCTTATGCACTTGTCCAATCAGGACACTGCTCTTGGCTACAGATACATTTACTAAATGGCTCCATAATTATGTTATGTGTTGACATTTGATGTCCTGTTGCGAAGATCAGATGCAACCAGTCTAGTGAACGATTCCATATACTTCTTTCATAAAGTAGAAAATGAAAACACCCAAAGAATAAAATTGTAGCTAACGATCATATGGTTAAAGGGATTTTTTACTTATTTAATACTTGGTGACATAAATTTGGAAAATAGAATCAATAAAATAGCTGCAATTGGAGGAGCTACATAGTTTAATTAAATAAAATCCAGAGCAGTGTAAGGTTATCTTTGAAGTTAAAAAGTCCTAATTTTGCTATATGGAATCCTGAGAAATTTATATTACTTTGAGAAAAATACCCAGGGCTGTAGGTGCCACTAGTCAACTGTGGGCAGGTTCCTAAGTTAGCAGAATTCAGAAGATGGCATAATAAGAACATTTTTATTTCTTTGTGTTTTTTTAAGTACATTTGGTCCTGCAAGTAAGGATCACATCAGTATATGAGAGGGTGTGCTCAGCAGAGACAAAACGCAGCAGCATACAGCACACTGAAGTAATCTGGTCAGTAGTCTACACATTTCGCACATTGACTCATTGTGTCTTTATGCGATAATGCAAACAAGGGTGTGGCTTTCCATTATTTGAGCCAGATATTCTATTTATGTAGCATCCCAAAGCTGGGTGTCCAAGTTAGCGCTATTAGCAGCACTTATAGGAAAAATTGCATATAATGGTTGTAAATAAACCCACTGTACTCTAGGTGTGGCGCCCCGCAACGAGTGCGTCACAGGAGGGTATTGCAGCCATAAATGCAGCAGCAATATTCTCTGACCCAGCAGTTATGTGGTTAACTCAGAGATCCATACCCTGCATGCCTCACTTAGCATAAAGGGCCAATCAAGGTGCAAGGGTAGTGTGTAGTGGAAGTTTAGTCCAGCTTAGAGAGTTCTAGTCTCGGGTCTGGAGAAGTAACAGCAACTTAGAAGACCTCTGCAGATTCCCAGCTCTGCAACCTAGGAGAGGGGGTTGCACAGTCGGTGCGGCGTCCTGGCCACCTTCTACCGGCCATCTCCTCACTTCTACCACGGTTGAGCACCATTACCCCCGGTGCATTACCAACCGAACTCGGGCATCAACATGCGGGTTCAAAATCACCCCGCGCCCTTATACAGCCAGTTTGCTGGTACCAAAGCTAGCAGCAGTTCAGCTCTGCTTTGCGAACCAGAAGCGTTGAGGAGCAGCTTTACAGGAGCACCCCACCATCGCCAAATCCAGTCGTCTAACCAACGGTGTACCCACCAAGGGACCCAAGGCTTCCCAAAACATCCATCACGTATACTTTGGATAGGGCATTCAAGCAGCCTCCCTGTACCCGACTTGGTATTCCTGGGCAACAACGGCAACCTACTTAGTTAGTATGGAGGAACACCGCGGATCTCTGAGGGACACCTATCACTGCTGAGTCCCGGTCTGCTATCTACACACTGTATGCCATGTACTGCCTGCTGGTTACAGTAAAAGACCCGTTACAGAGACTTACAGTGTCCGTGCTTCCTTATGATTACATCCGTCTGCACACAAGGTAACCGCAGCTGCCGCACAACATCTTAAGCAGCTCCAGCCTCCGGGGATCACCGCTCAGCCTGTGGGGAGCGTTCCATCTTGCTGCTATCCATCCCCCGGAGGCCCCGCAGCGTCGGTAAGACTTACCGAACTACTCATAGGTGGCGTCACGAAACAATTAACCCCTTAATCTGTTACCACAAGACGTCTTCAACTTTTGATCTGCACTCAACCGGGCCCCACTACCGGCAGGCGCGGTCCACCCGTGACAAGGAGGAAGAAGCTACTGCCTGTCTAAACCAGAGTCCCCGGCCACGGTGAGTCAGGTCTTGGCGTCACGAACAGGATACGAGCAGGCCCGTTCCCTAACGGGTATAATGTGCTTTAAAATGACTTTATTTCTACAATTTGGACTTTGTTCGTCCCTAAAAGAACTTTCCCGCCTTTTCACCGTTGGGCCAAGATGGCGTCCCCGCCATGAAGATCCGCCACGTGCAAGCCCAGGGGTGAGCCACCGCCCCTCATCGTGGGAGGGCTAAAGGCAAAGGTGTCAAACTCTTTGTCCACCCTGATTTCTCGAATCAACCATGGGGGCGGACCCCAAAGACTTTTCCCACGATTGGACTACAAAAGCCCAAAGGAAATGGGATTGTCAGACAGACCGTTCTTCACCAGCTCTTCACCAGTACAGCTACCTGGTAGAGACGGGTGTGGCTCCTCCAAGAAATATGGCCAGCTTAAGACTGAGAGACCTGATGCAAGAAGTGGAAGCCGAGGCCAGAGCAGCAATAGGCCATCCGGGTCCGGGTCCTGTCCTCAATATCGACGGCAGCCCCGATTTCTGGCAAGAAGCTCTGCAAGACCTCCGGGTACGGCTCCTAGAAACCGTTGAATGGACGATCCGCAGTTGGAGCGCGAGCTTGGGCAGCAGACTACATCGTGCGATGCAGCAGAGCCGCTCGGGTGCAACCACTCCAGGGCCGGACGACATCTCGAGTTTCAGCACCGCCTTGCCCACGCCCACCACTTGTCCAGCTTCATCTCCAGAGCCAATAGACTGTGTCATCCCGGTAGAGACCGCCGCTCATCCCGCTCCAGAGCCTGGAACTGAAACCGTGATTGAGCCGGAGCTTGCAACTCGCTCCAAGGAAGAACCAAATGCTTACCTGGTTCCACTTGCGGAACCTGCGACTAGTTTCACCACTACCGAGACTGTCGTCTGTTTCTCCCTGAACCGGAGGTCTCCTCTGCAATTACCGAGGCCTACCTGGTGACCGGGATTGAAACACCGTTTCCCACTGCTACAGAAGAAAAGGCAGGCAGCCTGGAAGCCCTGCAAGACGACTTCGAGGAGAACTTTGCAGCACAGCCACCCATCGACCCAGAGGACCCCATTACAACGTCTCCGTTAGCTGAGCAGCCCGACGTGGTCATCGAGGGAGAGATCGAGGATGATGATGACGAGACCTACAGCCCAGCTGAGGACCTCTACACCGGGTTTGCCTGGGGAGACACCAAGGATCCTTCTGCCGGGCGATCTGCTCGGGTACGCTGGTCGGGTGCAGCCGCAGCAACATCTTCTCCAGTTCCGTTCAACCGGGTTCCACTCCAGACTGCCCACCATACTCCAGCTGTTCAACAATCATCACGCTGTAGTGACTCTATCCACACGCCGCACCGCTCCGACGAAGAGGTACGTCGCATCCGAAGGGAGGAGTGGCACGCTCGGCTGCGCGCCAACATGCAGGCCCGCGCTGAAGCCCGCCGCCAATCTCCATTGCCTGATGAACTCCGTAAAACCGGACGGGTGAGCACCTTCAACTTATCCACCGGGTGGGGATTCGTCAGGCAGGAGGGTGTGTGTACAGAAGTGTTTGTGGGGCGCCGTGATGTGGAATCGCACCTACCGCGAGGGCATCCAAACCATGATTTGTATAGAGGGGACATTGTAACCTATGAGCGATATGTATGCTGTGACGGGTGGTTCGCTATACGGGTCCGGAACATTGCCCTCCATAAGTGACTTTGCTGTTTGAACTTTGCCAAGAGACTTCTTCCTATTTTGCAAATAACACCGCGACTTGGCGGCTACAGCCTGAACTTTTAAACAAAGGACAGCCGACCGCCCACCGGGTCAGCGCAATGTGTTAACCTGTTCTTTTTGCTTGCAACATCAAAGCGAATATTTACCTGTTTCTTTAATAAAAGTGTAACTTTCATGTCTGTTATAAAAATATAAAAATCTCTCTGTAATGTTGGATAGTATGACACTTGGGGACAGGCGTATTTCACCAAGGGGGAGTGTGGCGCCCCGCAACGAGTGCGTCACAGGAGGGTATTGCAGCCATAAATGCAGCAGCAATATTCTCTGACCCAGCAGTTATGTGGTTAACTCAGAGATCCATACCCTGCATGCCTCACTTAGCATAAAGGGCCAATCAAGGTCCTGGTGGGCGGAGTGCAAGGGTAGTGTGTAGTGGAAGTTTAGTCCAGCTTTGAGAGTTCTAGTCTCGGGTCTGGAGAAGTAACAGCAACTTAGAAGACCTCTGCAGATTCCCAGCTCTGCAACCTAGGGGGAGGGGATGCACAGTCGGTGCGGCCCCCTGGCCACCTTCTAGCGGCCATCTCCTCACTTCTACCACGGTTGAGCACCATTACTCCCGGTGCATTACCAACCGAACTCGGGCATCAACATGCGGGTTCAAAATCACCCCGCGCCCTTATACAGCCGGTTTGCTGGTACCGAAGCTAGCAGCAGTTCAGCTCTGCTATGCGAACCAGAAGCGTGGAGGAGCAGCTTTACAGAAGCACCCCACCATCGCCAAATCCAGTCGTCTAACCAACGGTGTACCCACCAAGGGACCCAAGGCTCCCCAAAACATCCATCACGTATACTTTGGATAGGGCATTCAAGCAGCCTCCCTGTACCCGACTTGGTATTCCTGGGCGACAACGGCAACCTACTTAGTATGGAGGAACACTGCGGATCTCTGAGGGACACCTATCACTGCTGAGTCCACCCGGTCTGCTATCTACACACTGTATGCCATGTACTGCCTGCTGGTTACAGTAAAAGACCCGTTACAGAGACTTACAGTGTCCGTGCTTCCTTATGATTACATCTGTCTGCACACAAGGTAACCGCAGCTGCCGCACAACATCTTAAGCAGCTCCAGCCTTCGGGGATCACCGCTCAGCCTGTGGGGAGCGTTCCATCTTGCTGCTATCCATCCCCCGGAGGCCCCGCAGCGTCGGTAAGACTTACCGAACTACTCATAGGTGGCGTCACGAAACAATTAACCCCTTAATCTGTTCCCACAAGACGTCTTCAACTTTTGATCTGCACTCAACCGGGCCCCACTACCGGCAGGCGCGGTCCACCCGTGACAAGGAGGAAGAAGCTACTGCTTGTCTAAACCGGAGCCCCGGGCCACGGTGAGACATAGGCATCGCCTTTTCACTGCTGAAACTAGTGCCTTTCCTTTCACTAATAGCACCAGGCACTTCCTCTTATGGTGGTGGTCAAAATAATATTTGTCCTAAATGCCTACCTACCGTATTTAATGCCATTATCTAAAATATTTTCTATTATATTTTACTTAAAGCACCAATTTACTGTTTTGTGGTTTTTGCAGGGACTTTAAATCAAAACCCACTGCCCTCTGTCATATGCTCACCTCACTCAGTGCCATCTTGTGTCTGTAACCTTTAACTGGCCGGAAGTCAGAAGTAACATCACAAGCCCCTAATGCATATCTATTAGTATCAGAATGAGGCTCTCACAGAGATGTATTGAGATGTGACCTGCGCCACACTCCATGAAACACTAAAGCTGCCTGTAAATCATAAGTCACAAATCACAGTAGATTGACCTGAGCAGCAGCGATAGAAGGTGAAGCCGCTGGAAGGTGAGTATGAGACAGGAGTCGGGGACTTACATTTAAAGCACCATTCCAGCAATGAAAAAATAACAATGGAGAGGTGCTTTAAAAACTCACTATCCTTACCTCAGTAAACCAAATGCTGCATGCTGGAATTCTCAAACGAAATGGCATCACAGGCAGAGGCTATGGTCACCGCCACAGCCTCCACTTCTTCCCTGAAACAGTGTCTCTGCCAGCCAGGTATCCTAATAACGCACACTGACAGTGTGCTATCATCCTGGCTTATTAATTCTGATCAGGGCTGGTGCAGAGCACACTCTCAATGCACATATTGCACAGTGACAAGATTCTACTGAGCATCTACTTACATACAGTGGGTATGGAAAGTATTCAGACCCCTTAAATTTTTCACTCTTTATTTCATTGCAGCCATTTGGTAAATTCAAAAAAAGTAATTTTTTTCACTTTAATGTAAACCCTGCACCCCATCTTGACTGAAAAAAACAAATGTAGATATTTGTGCAAATTTATTAAAAAAGAAAAACTGAAATATCACAATATCATAAGTATCCAGACCCTTTGCTCAGTATTGAGTAGAAGCGCCCTTTTGAGCTAGTACAGCCATGAGTCTTGGGAATGATTCAGCAAGTTTTTCCACCTGGATTTGGGGATCCTCTGCTATTCCTCCTTGCAAATCCTCTCTAGTTCTGTCAGGTTGGATGCTGAACGTTAGTGGACAGCCATTTTCAGGTCTCTCTAGAGATGCTCAATTGGATTTAGGTCAGGGCTTTGGCTGGGTCAGTCAAGAATGGTCATAGAGTTATTCTGAAGCCACTCCTTTGTTATTTTAGCTGTGTGCTTAGAGTCATTATCTTGTTGGAAGGTGAAAATTCGGCCAATTCTGAGGTCCAGAGCACTCTGGAAGAGGTGTTCATCCAGGATGTCTGTGCTTGGCCAAATTCATGATACCTTCAAATGCAACCAGTCGTCCTGTCATTGCAGCTGAGAAACACCCCCATGGTAGTATGATGCTGCCACCACCATGTTTCACTGTTGGCATTGTATTGGGCAGGTGATGAGCAATGCCTGGTTTTCTCCACACATTCCACTTAGAATTTATCACTAAATAGTTCTATCTTTGTCTCATTAGACCAGAAAATCTTATTTCTCATAGTCTGGGAGTCCTTCATGTGTTGTTTTGCAAACTCTATGCAGGTTTTGATATGTCTTGCACTGAAGAGAGGCTTCCGTTGGCCACTCTGCCATGAATGCCCGACTGGTGTAGGGCTGCATGGATAGTTGACTTTGTGGAACTTTCTCCCATCTCCCTACTGCATCTCTGGAGCTCAGCCACAGTGATCTTGGGGTTCTTCTTTACCTCTCTCACCAAGGCTCTTCTCCCATGATTGCTCAGTTTGGCAGAACGGCCAGGTCTAGGAAGACTTCTGGTGGTCCCAAACTTCTGTCATTTATAGAATATGGAGGCCACTGTGCTCTTAGGAACCTTGAGTAAAGCAGAAATTCTTTTGTAACCTTGGTCAGATGTGTGCCTTGCCACAATTTTGTCTCTGAGCTCCTTGGACAATTCCTTTGACCTCATGATTCTCATTTGGTCTGACATGCACTGTGAGCTCTGAGGTCTTATATAGACAGGTGTGTGCCTTTCCAAATCAAGTCATTTCAGTTTAATTAAACACAGCTGGACTCCAATGAAGAAGTAGAACCATCTGAAGGAGGATCACAACGAAATGGACAGCATGTGACTTAAATAAGAGTGTTTGAGCAAAGGGTCTGAATACTTATGACCATGTGATATTTCAGCTTTTATTTTTTAATAAACTTGCAGAAATATCTAAATTTTTGTTTTTTTCCAGTCAAGATGGGGTGTAGAGTGTACATTAATGAGAAAAAAATGAACTTTTTTGAATTTACCAAATGGCTGCAATGAAACAGAGAGTGAAAAATTTAAAGGGGTCTCAATACTTTCGGTACCCACTGTAATCCTGAAGTCTCATCTGTCATCCACTTCCGGCATCATATTGTCCAGATACCATGCACCGCGGCAGCCCTATTTGCACACCCAACCCGACCTGATGCCACCTACAACTGATGCAAAACTCACCACTGCACAAACTGCCACTCATGCCGCCAACACCGATAAGCTGCAATTGACCATACAGGACCTATTGTGTTGTCACGATCATGTGATCATAACAAGGCACTAGATTTTCTCACTTGCCTAAGAAGGTGCTCAGAGAAAAAATTGATTTCCAGTAGAAGATATCTTTGGCACTCACAAAAGAAAAAAACCAATGAATTCTTGTATTACAAGAATAAAGTCCACTTTGATTTTAATTTCATTTACATAAATAACAGTATATACCGATATTTAGGCAGGTATATTAGATTAGCTATGTCATGTGATCTGTCAAGTGCATGGGCGGAGCCAGGATCCCATGACCGTGATAGCCCAGGGGAATGCACAGGGAGCACAGCACAGGGAGGCGGAAAAGGGCAAAGACAGTACACACAGGGAGGCAGAGAAGGGGCAGAGAAACCACATAGAGAGGCCACAGAGACTGCACAGTGAGAGAAAAAGTTAATGGGGAAGCGATGTAGTGGTAATTTTTTTAGGTTGTGACACACAACCAAATGAAAGTATTAGAGACAGACGCTGCAGAAACCACATGCACAAAGGCAAGTCGATTATACGAGATATCAGGAAAAATGGTATCAAAACCGTGCTGCTGCCAAATAATTATTATGGCATATGGTGGTTTATTCTAGATGTTTCAAAGCGTCTCCCTGCTTCTTCATCAGTAAATATACAGCAGTCTCCCATATGCTGCGAGAGCAGGCACAAAGGCACTGGTGAGAGTGTGACAAGAGGTGCCATCACAAACTTTACTGCAGTTCAGATTCGAGGGGTCAAACAACGGCTAATTTGCAATATTGAGCTGCACTGCACTCTCTGACGTCACCGCTCCTTACACATTCTGTCTCATGGTAATGGTGAGACATATCTGCTACATCTCACAAGATGTCATGGTTCTTGAGAGACAATGTCTGTTACGAATTCTGATGCCATTGAGGTTATCTCAGGTCACAAAGCAAGATTCCCTGCTGTCTGATATTCACTGTGTAACCTGAGACAACCTCAGGGAAGTCACATCTTGTCACTCTGCCAGGAGCCATAAAGCACCTGCTGTCCCATCATATGGTAAATGTAGTGACTGATCTTTCCCCATTATGCTGGGACTACTTCAGGATTTATTTGGGTTTCATTTTTTTTTGTTTTTTTTCTACTTATTCTTTACATCTTTTAGGGGGAGTGGGGACTGGGTGGAATGGGAGACTTTAAACAAATGGATTTTAATTAAAAAAAGGTGAAAGAGGAATGTATTGGGCTTATTTTTCAAATACATTTTTTATTGGTGTGGTTATTTGTGTACTTACATACTTGGTTAGTAATATTGGTTATCTGATTAATGCCTCAACATTATTAACTTCTGGACTTGCAGCCAGCTGACATTACCCAACTGGCACCAACTCCAAATACCAGGAGTGGCACATCTAATGGGGGTACTCCTTGTGCTGCTGCGACCTGTTATTTTTTTTCACAATTGTAAAATATTTTAAAATCTTAATTACTCAACTTTTCAGCTGTTCAAGAGGATGGATTGTTAGATAGATGGATGTAAAATACTCACAGATTTATACACAGATGCAAAAAAATTAATTTACAGATAGATGTGAAATAACTATGTAATGTTCCACCCCCACTTTATAGTAAGCTTGAAACCTTTAGTGCTTTTCATGTTGTACTAAAGGGTTTTTTAGCCTGGTATTTGGCTTTTAAAAACGAATTAATAAAAAAAATTAAAAAGCATGGGGTAGCCACTATTTTTCCCCCAGCTAGGGTATCAAAATTGGGGTGACCTCATGACAATTTGTTCAATTATTTATTTATTTTTACAGTAATTTAACATTTGTTTGGTTGCCGGCATAGTAGATGGAGGGGGCTAAGTCTGTCTTTAGCCATTTGGAGAGGGGATCAGTCAATATGTCTGAGGTACATGAGAGGGCCCAGAAGCATGGTGATTAGCAGCGTTGAAGCTTGTTAAGTAATAGAGTAGGAAGATAATGTCTGTGCCTTAACAGCAGGGCTCCACTGTAAAAAAATTTTGAGGTGTGTTTGGCAGCTTTTGGGCCCCTTTGAAGGTGTTTTCTTGACCCTTGATTTTGCAACCAATTGATTTAAATGGGGTTTGGAAGTTCGGCGAATTGTTCGTCGATCAATTCGCTGAACATATGCCAATTCAGTAAACTAAACTCAAACTCATCTCTACTCTTAACCTTTGGAAATTCACCTTCCTGAAGTTCAATGTCCTTGTAGCCCCCTTTACTATTCATCTTATTAAAAGATAAGAAAAGTATCATTTTGTGATTACTATTAGAAATGAGTTAACTTTCCCTGAACATGTTTCAGATTTTGCACAAACATTGCAGATTTGGTTCAGAATTGGAAACACAAGCACACAAAAAATCATCAAACATGTCTGTATTCATAACTAACTAGATAAAAAGGTATTTCTGGGTTTAAGTGATAATTGTCTCCTAACTTTTAACAGTGATGGATAATGGGTGAGACACATTTGAAGAAGGTATGCGTGGGGAGAGGTCAGAGTAGCGTTGGACTTCGTTTATTTTTCGCAGCATTTTCTGTGTGGATGTTGTAGGCCTGCTGCCAATCAGGGCACATAAAACATCCACAACTTGAAGACACAAGGACTTGCATCATTGGCTTGTTTCATTGGCTGCCAAAGTCACATGTCCCTCAGGATATAAGAAGCTGCCATTTGCCGCCGTCGCTATTTTCAGAATGAGTGTTACTGCTTAGGAACAGTGCTCCTGCCATTCCGTGCTGTTCCATCCATGTTACACAAATATATAGCTAGATACATGATCTGGACATAGGCATTTTTTGCTGAGAAAAAGTGTGATTCTTAAATATGTGTGTGTTACCAAAGCCACATTTTTACATACAGTTGTGGCCAAAAGTATTGACACCCCTGCAATTCTGTGAGATAATACTCAGTTTTTTCCTGAAAATAATAGCAGTCACAAATTCTTTGGTATTATTATCTTCATTTAATTTAACTTCAATGAAAAAACACAAAAAGAATTGTCCTAAAGCCAAATTGGATATAATTCCACACCAAACATAAAAAAGGGGGTGGACAAAAGTATTAGCACTGTTAGAAAAATCATGTGATGCTTCTCTAATTTGTGTAATTAACAGCACCTGTAACTTACCTGTGGCACCTAACAGGTGTTGGCAATAACTAAATCACACTTGCAGCCAGTTTACATGGATTAAAGTTGACTCAACCTCTGTCCTGTGTCCTTGTGTGTACCACATTGAGCATGGAGAAAATAAAGAAGACCAAAGAACTGTCTGAGGGTTTGAGAAACCAAATTGTGAGGAAGCATGAGCAATCTCAAGGCTACAAGTCCATCTCCAAAGATCTAAATGTTCCTGTGACTACCATGCGCAGTGTCATCAAGAAGTTTAAAGCCCATGGCACTGTGGCTAACCTCCCTAGATGTGGATGGAAAAGAAAAATTGACGAGAGATTTCAAAGCAAGATTGTGCGGATGGAGGATAAAGAACCTCGACTAACATCCAAACAAGTTCAAGCTGCCCTGCACTTCTTACCCCGAGACATAAAAAAGCCAGGCTGGAGTTTGCCAAAACTTACCTGAGAAAGCCTAAAACGTTTTGAAAGAACGTTCTCTGGTCAGATGAGACAAAAGTAAAGCTTTAGGGGCAAAGGCAAAGGCATCAACATAGAGTTTACAGGAGAAAAAAAGAGGCATTCAAAGAAAAGAACACGGTCCCTACAGTTAAACATGGCGGAGGTTCACTGATGTTTTGAGGTTGTTTTGCTGCCTCTGGCACTGGACTACTTGACCGTGTGCATGGCATTATGAAGTCTGAAGACTACCAACAAATTTTGCAGCATAACGTAGGGCCCAGTGTGAGAAAGCTGGGTCTCCCTCAGAGGTCATGTGTCTTCCAGCAGGACAATGACACAAAACACACTTCAAAAAGTACTAGAAAATGGTTTGAGAGAAAGCACTGGAGACTTCTAAGGTGGCCAGCAATGAGTCCAGACCTGAATCCCATAGAACACCTGTGGAGAGATCTAAAAATGGCAGTTTGGAGATGGTACCCTTCAAATATCAGGGACCTAGAGCAGTTTGCCAAAGAAGAATGGTCTAAAATTCCATCAGAGCATTGTAAGAAACTCATTGATGGTTACCGGAAGCGGTTGATCGCAGTTATTTTGGCTAAAGGTTGCGCAACCAAGTATTAGGCTGAGGGTGCCAATACTTTTGTCTGGCCCATTTTTGGAGTTTTGTGAGAAATGATCAATGTTTTGCTTTTTGCTTCATTCTCTTTTGTGTTTTTTCATTGAAGACAAATTAAATTAAGGAAGAAACTGAGAATTATCTGACAGAATTGCAGGGGTGTCAATACTTGGCCCAACTGTACATGTCCCTGTGCGTGGTGAATATCCCATGTCGGGGCCCCACCTTAATGACTATATGCTGGTATATGCTGTTAGTCTTTGGTGCTGTCATTAAGCCCCTCTCATTCACAACTGTCAACTGGTAACTGTCACTTTCTCTCCATTATGTAGATAGGGCCAAAATTGTTTGGTGAATTGGAATGCGTGGGGTTAAAATTTCGCCTCACAATATAGCCTATGATGCTCTCAAGATCCAGACGTGTGACTGTGCAAAATTTTGTGGCTGTAGTTGCGACGGTGTAGATGCCAATCCCGGACATAGACACATACACACATTCAGCTTTATATATTAGATTTCTTGGGACAGGTAAAAAGTGCTATGCTTCAGAGAGGCAAGCTTTTCAGCAGTGCAAGGCCGAAAATTAATACATTATATTATTCCATCTATACATAGGGGAGATCATAGATTTACAACATGAGAAAAGGTATGTACAATTTTCAAAACAATAATTATGTATAGCCATACATTAGGACCATTTGTCCTTCCTGGTGTACCATATTTATATTTCTAGTCAGGGCTGCTCATTCATCCATAATGTATATTTATTATATATACCTAAGTACTATAATAAGGTGAGGCAGTTTAGGGGGATTACACAATTTGTCCTTCACAAACCTATGTCTACGGAGATAATGATACACTGATCCAAGGTGGATTATAGCAAGATATTCATGGCCCCATGACTAAATTTATATGGTACACTTACAGTCCCATTTTATCACTATACACCCTGCCGCTCAATATATCTTACAATAACAGCCATTGATCTATTTACCTCCTATGTTAAGAATATGCTCCTCAGCATCTGCACTGGTTGAAAGCTGAACCCTATGCACATTTCGGCAGTCCTTCGTCAGGGAAGTGTGAGAGGGGATGGTGAAAATAAGCCGCTGACCAATTGCGTGCTCAGGCTTGTGTCCACGGCGATGCACGCATTGTCGCACTTCCGAGGGGAGCTGTGTCATCAGACCACATCACCGGGAGGTGGAAACTATGATCACATGATCCGCATCACCACTACCGAAAAGATGCTGGACAGCATAACAACAGCCCACCAGTGCCGCAAGGTGTGCATACAGACACACTATATAGTGTGTATGGAGCACATGGGGATTATGAAACCAATATAGTATTCAACATTGACACCATCCTTTACATATATTATAGGTGGTCAAATGACACACCGAATGGTAATCATTTACAACATCTTTTACAAAAGAACTAAGGCCCCTTTCACATCAGCGTTTTTTTTTAAATCGCTGCAGATGCGGTGAAAAAAACGCATCTGCCCCGATTACCGCATAATTGCAACACTTGCAGCACAGTTGCGGCAAGCCCAATGCAATGTCTATGCGGGCTTGCGGCAGGTGCGGCAAGTGCGGTTTCGGCACTTGCGGCAGGTGCGGCCGAAAAAAAAACACGGCTGACCGCGTTTTTTTTCGCGGCCGCACCTGCCACAAGTGCCGAAACCGCACTTGCCGCACCTGCCACACACATACCACAAGCCCCATAGACATTGCATGGGGCTTGCCGCAACTGTGCCGCAAGTGTCGGGGTTATGCGGTAATCGCGGCAGATGCGGTTTTTTCACCGCATCTGCCGCGATTTAAAAAAACCGCTGATGTGAAAGGGGCCTACGTAACATGTAATACATTACAATTATTCAAAGTACACACATATTCTAAGGCGGCCGTCACACGGTTCAATATAATGCACGATATCGCTTAAGCGATCTGCTTTTTGATCGCTTAAGCGATATCATTTGTGCATCGCTGTGTACGATCAAGCGATTTTACAATGTAAAATCGCTTGATCGTTACATCGCAGATATGGGAGCCGGAGCTCACATCAAGCGATAATCGCTTGTTCAATCTGCTTCATCGTTGTGTGTGACATGAACATAGGCTCTGCCGCTGGGAGATGGTATCTATGGTAAACGTCGGGTTACTAAGCGCCGCGCGGCGCCTAGTAACCCGATGTGTACCATAGTTACCAGCGATCTCGCTGGCCCACATCGCTGGTGAGTCTGCCTGTGTGACAGCTCACCAGCGATGTGAACGATATTGTTAGCGATCGCGCGTGCACGTGATCGCTTACAATATCGCTCACGATATTGTAGCATGTGACGGCCGCCTAAGAAATATTACAATATGTGATATATAAATGCAATATTTGTAAACCATCAATATATGTATCATAACTTAGTTCTCTTGCTCCACAATATATGCTCTGCTATTAATCTATAATAGTTCAGGTTTCCACATATTTGTTTCACCATTGGACTACACATAATCTTGTCAATCGCTGTAACAAAAGAAAAGTCATAATTAAAAACAGTTAAAATCACTTAGAGACTAGGGATGAGCGAGTCTACTCGCTAGGACTCGGGACTCGGCGATTCTGAAGGTACTCGCAGGACTCGTTACTCGGCGAATCTCCCAGCTTGGACTCGCACAGTGACGAGTCCAATGGAATTCAATGGCAATAAGCTTGACTCTTCACAGATACCCGCTGTCAGCAGCGAGTCTGAGCGAGTCTACGATTCCGAGTCCTACGAGTCTACGATTCCGAGTCCTGTATACTGTATTCGGGAGTCGGACTCTCGAATACAGAATCTGTTATGTTCCGAGTCAGCACAGCGTGCGTGTTAGGTCAGAAATCTTGTGAAGATAGCCAATCATAGTCAGTAATGGCATAGCAAAGTTGGTTGTGTCAGGACTATGATTGGCTGCTGTCCATCGTGATGCCTATGTCATGTATGACAGGCAAGGCAGTATATAAGGCTTGTCCCCACCATTTTGGCCACATTCCTGAGACGATCTGACCTAGTATAGGGAGAGAGAGATATATGCTGGAGCAGATCAGGGATTGTCAGTGTAGGGAAGATTCCTTATATTAACCCAAAAAGCTCTTCTGAGAGCTAGGAGGAGGACAGAGTAGTGCTGTGTAGGCAGGCAGGCAGGCAGGGAGGGAAGGAAGGAGAAGCCTTACAGTGCACACAGGACGGACCTCATAGCTTAGCTTACTCACTCAGCTTTGCTAACAGCTGCAGTCAGAGGCTTAGCTGAGGTGTTGTTTCCTTTTTGTTTTTGCACCAGATCGATTTTTGTTCCTAATAAGCCATAGAGCGTTATTTTTTCTGTGGCAGACCAGTGCGTTGCTGCTCTCCTACCTTTAAATAGCACGTACAGCACCTTAGGGAGTGTAGTGTGCGGCTTCACTGCCAAGTGTGAGCGCGCACACTTACCCCGCCAGCAAGTGACGCATACAGCAACACCAAACCACATCTCGGTGGCTGTGCGCACTTAAAACCAATTTTTTTAGGGAGTGTAGTGTGCGGCTTCACTGCCAAGTGTGAGCGCGCACACTTACCCCGCCAGCAAGTGACGCATACAGCAACACCAAACCACATCTCGGTGGCTGTGCGCACTTAAAACCAATTTTTTTAGGGAGTGTAGTGTGCGGTGTGTTTGGACTCGCACACTTTCAGAGACACATCAGCGAGTGTAAATGTCATTATTCGCTATTACTCGGTTCCCTATTCATTAACATTGGACTCGCTGGACTCGCAACGAGTCCCGAGTCCTTGACTCGGACTCGTTGGGGTCTTGCGATTCCGAGTCTTTTAGGACTCGCCCATCTCTATTAGAGACTTTATGAAGCACCCTAGACCCCATGACCTCAAAGATAAGGGACAAAACTAATGTTTTCATTAAGTCCAAGTGGATGTACAATTTTACGTATACAGATCCACTTGGTTTCTAGCTGTTATTGTTTTTTAGTCATTCCACCACCTCTGACCACAAAAAAGTGTACTATCACATGCGTGTTTTTATCTAAAGTGTTTTGGGATCGTTTTAATAAGGGATGAACGAGTATACTCATTACTATTTGCTACTTGCAGAATAGTAAGGGTACTCAGGATACTTGATACTCGTGAGTTTTACTTATATGACTCGCGAGTTCAATGAAAGTCAATACGATATGCGAGTAATTGTCTGTTGGACCCAAAAAAGTGGTCTGGGGGATGTGGAAAAGTCTGAAATGGGTGCATGATTGTTTAAAAGCTGGCAGTAAAAAGCCACCAGCTTTTAAACAATCACTCAGCTGATGCACACTCCCCCGATGCCTCCCCGCCTGCTCCTCTTCCTTCAACTCTTGCCTGCTCCCATTCCTGGAAGCGAGCTGCAGGCTATTTCAAATGAACAGCTGATACATTAGCTGTTCATTTGAAATACTTGGCGAGAAAGCCGGCGCTGAACTCTTGTCACCGCCAACTTTCCCGCCGGCTATATCAAACGATAAGCTGATAGGCATCAGCTGATTGTTTGAAATAGCTGGCTTCAGCTGATTCAGGAGCTTTCTGGAGTGCGGGTTTTCCTCCATAGCCGTTCAGCACTCTTACAGCATCGCTGGAGGAATTGAGTTTGTGATGTGAGCCAGGGCTGTTTCACTCTGTGTTTGGGGCTTCTGAGGGTGAGGGGCGCAACTTGGTCCAGGGAGCTTCTGAGAGAGTCATTTAAGTGATTTATTGCAAGTTCGGGACAGGAGAATGAGGAGATTGGGGACAGTGATGAGTGTAGGGAGTCTGTGAATGTATGTGGTTTAATGGCCTGTGGATTTCTGAATGTGTGATAGACTGTGTGATTGGACTGTGATGGGGTGGGCAAGGGTTTGAGAGTGTGAAGGAGTGAATGTTGTGGTCAGAGAGTGCAAGAGGTGAATTATCTAAGAAGGAGGTTGAGCAGAGCCGGACAAAGATCAGGTCAAGGGTGTTACCATCCATGTGTGTCTGTCTCAGAGGTTGAGAACGCTTCTGTGAACACGCCATTTTCTGGGGCGGCTGCGGACTGCAATTGGCAGTGCGGGGGGAGGTGGCAGAAAGCTTGGGCCACCCTGCTCTGCGGATTCCAGACCTCTAGTTGTACCTGGCTGACACAAAAATAGGGTGAAGCCCCGCATAGTTTTTATTTTTAATTATTTAATGAAATTCAATTAAAGAAAAGGGCTTCCCTATATTTCTGGTTCCCAGAAAGCTTGGGCCTCCCTGTGCTGTGGATTCCAGCCCCCAGCTTCCTAGTTGTACCTGGCTGTACCTGGCTGGACAAAAAAATTGCGCGAAGCCACACGTCAAATTTTTAAAAAATTATTTCATGAAATCCATGAAATAATTAAAAAAAGGGCTTCCCTGTATTTTTGTTTCCATCCAGGTACAAATAGGCAGCTAGCGGTTGGGGCAGCCCATACCTGCCTGCTGTGCCTGGCTGGCATACAAAAATATGGAGAAGCCCACGCCAAATTTCTTTTAATAATTCATACAAAAATATAAACAAAAATACAAACACATTTAGGGACTGCATCTTTATTATCCCCTCGACCCTCATCTCTGTGCTGCACACTCTGGGCTCTGCTTCATCAGACACCAAGGAGATGAACAAAGCTTCTATCCCTTCGGTTCCTGAAGCAGAGCCCAGATCGCTGCAGCATTGTAAGGGGGGTAACTAAGGTCACCTGAGTACAGCTCAGGTCATGCCACTTGAGCTGTCCTCGGGTGACCAGAGTCACCCCCCCCCTTACGATGCCGCAGCGCTCCGGGCTCTCCGTCAGGGAACAAGGGGGGGGGGATAGAAGCTTTGTTTATCCCCTTGGTCTCTGATGAAGCAGAGCCCAGAATGTTCAGCAAAGAGATGAGGGTCGAGGGGATAATAAAGATGCAGTCCCTAAATGTGTTTTACTTAAGTATTTTTTATGAATTATTAAAAAAAAATTGACATGGGCTTCGCCATATTTTTGTATGCCAGCCAGGTACAGCAGGCAGGTAAGGGCTGCCCTCAACCCCCAGCTGCCTATTTGTACCCAGCTGGGTACCAGAAATATAGGGAAGCCCTTTTCTTTAATTATATCATGAATTTCAGCCCTATTTTTGTCTCCAGCCACGTACAACTAGGCAGCTGCAGGCTGGAATCCACAGCGCAGGGTGGCCGAAGGTTTCTGACCCCCCCCTTCCCACTGCAATTTGCAGCCCGCAGCTGCCCCAGAAAATGGCGCATTCACAAAAGTGCCATCTTCTGGCGCTGTATCCGACTCGGCCAGCGGCCCTAATGCCCGGTGGCTCGCTGGGTAATAATGGGGTCAGGGCCAGCTTTGTATTATCAGCTGGCCCTAAGCTCAAAATTCATGGGGTCACACCAGTATTAGACATGACCACCATGAATTTCTAGTATTCATATAGAATAAAATGCAACATGGAGAGAAAATATTTGTAATGGAAATAAAACAGAACACAATTAGGGACTCCATCTTTATTAAAGAAAAGAACCCCACCCCCTCCGATGTAGTCCAGGTTCGAGGGTCCAACGACGTCCAATCCGGATCCATTATCATCTGAGCGCTTTGCAAGACGGCAAACCGATCAGATGATCAATATCAGGCTGAACGACCTGAATCAGTTGAAGCCGGCTATTTCAAATGATCAGCTGATGCTGATCAGCTGATCATTTGAAATAGCCGGTGGGAAAACCGGCGGTGACAAGAGTCTTGTCACCGCCGGCTTTTTCAAACGATTAGCTGATGCCGATCAGCCGATCGTTTCAAATAGCCATCGGGAAAGCCAGCAGTGACAAAAATTCACCGCCGGCTTTCCCGCTGGATATTTCAAACAAAAAGCTGATGTATAAGCTGTTCATTTGAAATAGCCTGTGGCTCGCTTCCAGGAATGGGAGGATTCAGGAGTTGGAGAAAGAGGAGCGTGCGGGGAAGCGGCGGCGAGTGTGCATCAGCTGAATAATTGTTTAATCCAGAGGCTTTTTACCGCCGGCTTTTAAACAATCATGCACCCATTTAGCCTTTTCCTCAGCCGCCTCGATGCCCAAAGCATGTTCTCTAATTCTCACCTTTAGCTGCCTAGTGGTAAGACCCATATAGATTTTTGGGTATTGACATTGGCATAATATATTACTGCCATTGTCTCACATGTAATTTCTTTCAATATCTTAAAGCTTTGTTTACCACTAGAGTCACTAAATGTGTCACTTCTGTCAACATTAGGGCATGCTACACATTCCCACATGGTGATCAGCCATTTCTGGGGCTGTAACTACTCAACAAACTCTTTTTGCTCTGACCATCGTAATGACTGTGAACCAGACAGTCCTTTAAATAGCGCCTTCTTCGGGTTGTAATCTGAAGCTTAGCTTAGCTGTGCTTAGATGAGAAGAGAAACCGGGCACTGACCTTGTTGCATTGAAGTCCTGTGTGCAGAGGCATTCATGGATCTGAGTTGTTCAGCTGTAGATGCAGGGATCTCATCGGTGGGTGATGCATTCTTCCCTGCACCCACCGATGTAAACTTTTTGGAATAAAGCTGTTCATGGAATAAAGGATGTCGGAGTGCCGCTGTTTTCTTCTTAAGTTCTTAATTACCATACAGTGCTGGCCAAAAGTATTGACACCCCTGCACTGCAATTCTGTCAGATAATACTCATTTTCTTCCTGAAAATGATTGCAATCACAAATTCTTTGGTATTATTATCTTCATTTAATTTGTCTTCGATGAAAAAACACAAAAGAGAATGAAGCAAAAAGTAAAACATTGATCATTTCACACAAAACTCCAAAAATGGGCCAGACAAAAGTATTGGCACCCTCAGCCTAATACTTGGTTGCACATACTTTAGCCAAAATAAATGCGATCAACCGCTTCCGGTAACCATCAATGAATTTCTTACACTGCTCTGCTGAAATTTTAGACCATTCTTCTTTGGTAAACTGCTCCAAGTCCCTGATATTTGAAGGGTGCCTTGTCCAAACTGCCATTTTTAGATCTCTCCACAGGTGTTCTATGGGATTCAGGTCTGGACTCATTGCTGGCCACATTAGAAGTCTCCAGTGCTTTCTCTCAAACCATTTTATAGTGCTTTTTGAAGTGTGTTTTGGGTCATTGTCCTGCTGGAAGACCCATGACCTCTGAGGGAGACCCAGCTTTCTCACACTGGACCCTACATTATGCTGCAAAATTTGTTGGTAGTCTTCAGACTAAGCAACCCCAAAACATCAGGGAACCTCCACCATGTTTGACTGTAGGGACCGTGTTCTTTTCTTTGAATGCCTCTTTTTTTCTCCTGAAAACTCTATGTTGATGCCTTTGCCCAAAAAGAGAGAACATTCTTCCAAAACGTTTTAGACTTTCTCAGGTAAGTTTTGGCAAACTCCAGCCTTGCTTTTTTATGTCTCGGGGTAAGAAGTGGGGTCTTCCTGGGTCTCCTACCATACAGTCCCTTTTCATTCAGACGCCGACGGATAGTACCCTTGAACTGCAGGGCAGCTTAGGCTGTGTTCACACTGGGCGTTTTTGGGCTGTTTTTGCTCAACAGTTTTTGTAGCCAAAACCAGCAGCAGGTGATTAAATCCAGAAGTGGTGACGTTTTTCTATTAGACTTTTCCTCTGATTGCTCCACTCCTGGTTTTGGCTACAAAAACAGATGAGCAAAAACAGCCCAAAAACGCCCAGTGTGAACACCAGCCTTAAACTTGTTTGGATGTTAGTCAAAATTCTTTAACCACCATCTGCACAATCTTGCGTTGAAATCTCTTGTCAATTTTTCTTTTCCATCCACATCTAGGGAGATTAGACACAGTGCCATGGACTTTAAACTTCTTGATGACACTGCGCACGGTAGACACAGGAACATTCAGGTCTTTGGAGATGGACTTGTAACCTCGAGATTGCTCATGCTTCCTCACAATTTGGTTTCTCAAGTCTTCAGACAGTTCTTTGGTCTTCTTTCTTTTCTCCATGCTCAATGTGGTACACACAAGGACACAGGACAGAGGTTGAGTCAACTTTAATCCGTGTCAACTGACTACAAGTGTGATTTAGTTGTTGCCAACACCTGTTAGGTGCCACAGGTAAGTTACAGGTGCTGTTAATTACACAAATTAGAGAAGCATCACATGATTTTCTAACAGTGCCAATAGTTTTGTCCACCCATATTTTTAATGTTTGGTGTGGAATTAGATCCAATTTGGCTTTAGGACAATTCTTTTTGTGTTTTTTTTCATTGAAGATAAATTAAATGAAGATAATAATACCAAAGAATTTGTGATTGCAATCATTTTCAGGAAGAAACTGAAGGCAACTTTACACACACCAACTTATCTGTCCAACTTCTGAACAACTTACTGGTTGCAGTGAAATCATGGACACATTGCTCCATTTGTACACAGCCACAAAATGGAGCAATGTGTCCATGATTTCACTGCAACCAGTAAGTTGTTCAGAAGTTGGACAGATAAGTTGGTGTGTGTAAAGTGGCCTTTAGTATTATCTGACAGAATTGCAGGGGTGTCAATACTTTTGGTCAACACGGTATATGAATTTTATCTTTTATATGGCGTCTTCTGTCATTCATATATTACAGAATCTTAGACAGGGAAACAGTCTTATTGTTTACCTTTATTATTTTTAATATGTGTCTATGCATGTACCTTGTTTTATTTGCATTTATGGATGGCACTTTCTTAAAACCCAATGATAAATATGACAAAACGCTTTCCTTCTTTTTGTACACTTCACATCTTATTCTTAGGTTTGCTTGAAAAACACCAGAATAGACAAGTGCTACAGTTGTAGAATTCTACTCAAATTATCCAACAACAGGTAGTTTTCAATTGCCTATTATTTTGCATCCTGCAGTTAAAAGCATAAGGAAAAAACAAATTGGAGACAATGTTTTAACTAAATGGCTCAAAATCTGCTTGGGGTTTCCATGCTGTCACCATGGTGTAGAGCCTGGCAGAAAGTCAATGGAGTTTGGCTTTCCGCATGAATTAAAAAAATCTCTAACAGTCAAACTTGCTTGACAGGTAGATTTTTTCCTTCGGAAAATAAAGAAACTTTTATTTTCAAATCTGCATCAAATAAAAGCCTTCTAGAATAAGGAATTCTCAGTCACTGCTTTAAAGACATCTTCTGTGAATCCACAAACAAAATTACCTTATGAAGAGCTTCTTAATCAGGCAAGAGTGTAGCTGTTCCTCTTGATCCCCCCCCTTGGTGGTCTCGGTAAGAGAGCAGCAGACTTTCTGATGGCTTGGCTTGTGAAAAGCTACATAGTAGGATGCTGACAGCTGTAGACCTCTTTTTGTTAGGCATAACAAACATTTTGCACTGAGGACAGCACACAGCCCAGCTTGCAGTATGCCCAATTAGAGAAGCTAAAATCTCATTTGTTTCACTGTGGGGGCCCCCGAAAACACACCGTTTTGGCCTCATTACTGTATTTTTAACTTTACAAAAACAATTTCATTATGGAAATTAAAGAAGCTCATTTGGCTCTGGCATGCATGCAGAACCTAATAAATTCCACAAGTATTCCATCTATCCCAGTGTGTATTTTGTTTTCACTTAATCAGAGCTAAAGATGTATTCTGAAATCTTTTGTGGTGATCCACCAAATTGGCCATTAAGTCATGCCAACTCCTGATTAAAAATAAAATCCTTTATCCTTTCTGAATTTACTGGTTTGGAAGAAATGATCATGTACTGAATGCTTCCAAAAGCCTAAGTGAAACACTGCACAGGTTACAGGCTGCCCTGCCGGATCATTTGTGCTTTCCCCGGTGGCTAAAATAATAAAATGCTATTACTGAAAGTATTTGGGGATGACAGCAAAGTTCATGATGGGATGAATTGATTAGGTTTTATTGTAGTGAACAGGATGAACATTTGCCAATATTTGTATTAAGCAATTTGATGTACTGGAGTTTTGTATTTCTATTTTTAAAGGGGTTTTCTATGCTCCAGCTTTATTTTAAAATTGCCTAAAAGGGGAATCTACATCAATTGAATGTTTAATGAACATCTTCAAATTTAGAAACTTACTTGAAATATCAGACAAGCAATATGTGTTCGGGGAAAAGGTAGCTATAGTTTCATTGTACCATATCCCGCTTTGTAGACCCACGCACAGTCGAAAGAAGAAACGAAGCAAGAGAACTACATATAAAGAATTGCCACCATTGATATGGCAAAAATTACATCTGTTTTGAGGCTTAGCATTCCAGTATTGATTGAAACGATGTCACAGGAAAAAATAATCTTTATAGTTGGCATCTGACGTCATATTTTCTTCTAGCAGATTTGAAGCAGTTTCTCCAGCATGTCAATTCTTTCAGCATTTTTCAGCATTTTGCACCCATTCATGGGAGAGAAAAGAATGAAACAAAATGCATCAAAAACTAATTAAAATGAGGCAAAATATGCTTATTTTATGGAACATTTTTCCTTCGAATGCTCTAGCATTTTTAGATTCAAATTCTCAATGTGTACCATGAGCATGGTAAGAAAAAATACTCATCAGCTCACCAAGTCCCATTCGAGATCACATGTAGAAGTGGAACTCGGAAAAAATCCTGGGATGACTCCTGAATGGCATATAAATTGCTGTAGAAAAAGGTCGGTATCTAGCTCCCGCAAATAATTCTTAATTGTGTTGGAAGCTAATTTAAAACCATCCAGTTATCGAGGAAACATAAAAATCACACAGGTTTACTTGTATCTAGAGTGAACCAATCTTAGTCATAGCATGAAAATAGTGTGGTCATCAAACTTGAATCTATCTGAAAAGGCTATCTGGACCATGTGATATTAATCATTACATTTATTATTTATCCTGAAAAATTACCCACATATGTCTTAGCCGCTGCTAAAAGTGTGGTCAGCGGTGTCCCCCTGATGCTGCTCACCTGTCTGCACTGCAGGTAGACTTCAGCCTTCCAGCTCACTGACTTTTATGCTTTGTACCACCAAAGTGGAACTCCACTTAAAATATGGTGTAGAGACTTTGCAAGCAGCAGCAGGTAATCGTTAAGAATTAGATGCAGCAGGCAATCGTCAAGTTTCAGTTGCAGCAGGCACGGCAAAATTGCTCTGTGACCAACAACACTTTACCATCAATGTGTGGGCTTCAATGCAAGACCTGTGTGCCATGTAGCACTGCTTTGAATACTTCACAAAGATGGCTAGTGCTGATGACGCCACTATCTGCGTCATTATACTGATCATATGTCTGCTGGCAAAAATCCTGGAGGCCATGTTAGACTATGTGGTGGCACAGGGTTAAGAGGAGCAGGAGGAACAGGGAACATGTCAAACACACAAGGCTCCAAAGCTGTGACCTGGCCTGACAGCGGACAATGTTTCAGGCAGGGGTCAGTTTCAGAGGAGGATGAGTAGGAGCAGGAGAGACCATCTACCCAGTAGGGTGGTCATAATATTTTGTCACGGTCATCGCTGCAGCAGTGTAGAGCTCGTAGATACACCTGCAACTGAGGACTGTTTGTCGTTGACTCTAGACTGCCTGGCATACATGAGTCAATACATGCTGTTGTGCCTGTGCAATGACTCTCAAATTGCCAAGAGTCTGACCAGTGGCGATAATTGGGGATTGACTCTGCTGGATCCTTGATACAATGAAAATTCGCTGCATTTTCACAATCACAATTCGCTACAATAACCTTATCGTTAAGAAACTTCTGTGTTGTTCTCTAATTTAGATCACATATATACTGTGATATTTTTAGATACACATTTTTATACATATGCACATTTAGGTTCTTCAGACTCAATGAGCATATGTGAAATTCAACAGTAAATGTGTCTCAGGCTAGGGTCACATTAACGTGTGTTCCGCGCTCAGGGAGGTAGCATTTAAAACCTAGTTTTTAGCAGCATAAACTCAGTGCTACCGCCATGGTAGCACCGCGTTAACGCTGCTGATGCTTACCTATGGAGACGCGGCCCATAGCGGCTCCAAATGCAGGCATCTGACTGAAATCTCGTTGTTGAAAGCATGTTTTCTCGCGTTGGGAAATAATGCAAGATTTCATTCAGATGCTACAGTCCGCGTCTCCTTAGGTAAGCATTGGCAGCATTAACGCGGTGCTAACATGGCAGTAGCACCACATTTATGCTGGCAAAACCTATGTTTTAAATGCTACCCCCTTGAGCGTGGCACAAATGTTAACGTGACCCTAGCCTCGCCCTTACTTGTGCACTCTCGACCATAGTCTTCAGATATAAAGAAATATTAAAGAAATTTTATGACCCTTTCCTTAACTTTACTTATGGCCAAGTGTGACAAACAAGTAAAAAAATAGAAAGGGAGCTCGGCCATCTGGTGCTGTAAATCTCTTTTTATCCTGGGTTAATGTACAGACGGTGCAGGGAGGGGGTGGCAGACAGTGGACAATGACTTGTTTCATGCTACTGAGCACTAGAGGTGCTCAGTAGCAAAAAACGAGTCCTTGTCCACAGTCTACCACACCCTCCCTGCACCGTCTGTAAATTAACCTGGAATAAAAAGAGATTTGCAGCACCAGATGGGTGAGTGCCCTTTCTGTTTTTCCTCATGTCAAAATTGATATCTCGGTCTAAGTGAGCACACCCAAGTGCACCTGCACGCTACCCAATTAATACACAGGAGAAAAAAAACTAATTTCGTTAGTGCCCGTTATTACCTTTCTAAAGGAAAAAATAGCATGTACTCATCTTCCAATCCTAATTCGTACCCTGCCACTGACTAATTGGCTTGTGTGGTCACGTGCCAACCAATCCAGAAGAGGAGACGATTCCATGAGGGATCACAGCCATCAGGGCATAGGAGCAACATGAGATTGGAAAGTGAGTATATGCTTATTTTTTAATATATTACAGCCATATATTAAGGTCAGGAAAGAGGTGGAAACCCCTTTAACAATGTTAGCTGAGGAACTTGAATTATTTCATTATAAAGTTGAATGAGATGAAAATGTTTGACACTATTTAATTTCAATTTCCTTTTTTTCTTGTAATAATACAATATTTGGTTTTGTTACTTTGTACTTTGTTCTGTTCATAAAATGCACAATATATTTAATTTTAATCATCAAAACTGAGTTCAGTAAAACCTAATTGTGTAATAAAACATATTACTTTTAGGGTCTCTACACATAACATCCCTATTACTTTTTAAACTGCTCTAAGAATTTAGAATATTAGAAGCATTTAATGTTTTATTATTTGTTGTATACATTGTAATCTCATTGTAAAACATTTTTCACATGTGAATGTTTTTTTTTTCTTACTGACGTACGAGAAAAGTAAAAATAGTGAATTTCTACAATTTTATTATAGTTCAATTATTTCATCATTACTGCTTTACTATGTTATTAGTACCTCTGAATTTCAATATTATTGTCTTGATATTTAGTGCAAAAACATTTCCGCTAATGCCTTATATATTTTGAAAATTAAGCATTTTACCTTCATGAGACCTTCTTAAAGGCAGAACACAGGTTTATCCTTCTATCAGCATAGTAAAGGGAAAGTTAAAAAGCTTTGTATAATTTGCTTTTTAGTTTTCTGCTTTTTTTGTAGCTGTGGTTCACAGCTTGATGTTCTTTAGAGGAGTTTGGGTTCAAGGGCTCTGAAGACTTTGTATGTCTCCACAAAATTCAGTCTGTGAAAAGGAAAATGCACAGAGTTTAATAACTTGTCCCTTTTTGGAAAAAACATCAAACCATGTTTACTTAATAAGAATTCCCCATTTCTGTAGTCTCTACAGGCTAGCTCCTGGATCAATGTTAAACTAAAATCCAAAGTTGGATCGGCACTAAATTAATCTGGATGGTGCTTGTGGAGAGATTCAAATGTAGATTCCAGTACATAGAACCGCCAACAAAAAAAGAGTTTTCATTATGGTTCAATAGAAGTGCGTCTAAAACCGACTAATAACTAAATCACTTAAACTCTCAGATTAATTAATGAAGTTTATTGTCACAGAGTCTAAAAAATGAGCATAAAAGCATTGGTGACTAGAGATGAGCGATGTTCGATTGAACATGTTCGCCAATTTCAAATTCAACCTGTTTTGGGCTATGTTCGAGTCATTCGACGAATCTGAACAATTTGCTAAAAATTCGGTAATTCGAGGTTATGTTGGATAAAAGTTTGTTGACAAAAAGCGTAACTGATTTTTCACAGTAATGCTTTTATTCAACGTTCTTATGAGTTTCAATATTTAGGAATAGTGGGTGGGAAGGGGGGGCTGGGGAAAGGTCTGTGGTCAAATAATATAGATCTCCATTTTTTTTCCTTCCTGCAATTACTGTGGGTGGTCCTGTTTGCAGCCTATCAGCACACATAGAGCGAAGTGCACTTTTTGCACACAAGGGCTTGTGTCATTGGCTGGGTATGTCACATGTCCTTGCCATATAAGAAATGCCCATTTTCCCTCCTCGCCATGTAGCACTGTTGTGAACAAAGCTACAGCTGTGTTTTCTAGCCTTTTTTATACTGTATCTAGCCAAATGAATCATTTTATGCAAGAAGCAGTGTGTGCCAGGCACTGGGGTAGCACTGTTGTAGAGAAAGCTACATCTCCTGTGTTTACTATCCTTTTTTACTGCATCTAGCCAAGCAAATCCTTTTTTGCTAGTAGCAGTGTGTGCAAGGAACAGGTATAGAACTGTTCTGAAGAAAGCTACACCTCCTGTCTTTGTTAGCCATTTTGTACTTCATCTAGCCAAGCAAATCCTTTTTGGCTAGTAGCAGTGTGTGCCAGACACTAGTGTAGCACTGTTGTGAAGAAACTATATCTACTGTGCTTACCAGCCTTTTTTAACTGCATCTAGCCAAGTGAATCTTTTTGGCTAGTAGCAGTGTGTGCCAGACACTAGTCTAGCACTGTTGTGAAGAAACGATATCTACTGTGTTTACTAGCCATTTTTTACTGCATCTAGCCAAGCAAATCCTTTTTGGCTAGCAGCAGTGTGTGCCAGGCAGTGGTGTAGCACAGTTGTGAAGAAAGCTACACCTCCTGTGTTTACTAGCCTTTTTTTACTGTATCTCGTTAAGCAAATCCTTTTTGGTTGTTAGCAGTGTGTGCCATGCACTGATGTATCATTGTTGTGAAGAAAGCTACACCTCCTGTGTTTATTAGCCTTTTTTTACTGGATCTATTCAAGCAAATCTTTTTAGTTTAGTAGCAGTGTGTGCCAGGCACTGGTGTAGCACTGTTGTGTAGAAAGCTACAACTCCTGTGTTTACTAACCTTTTTTTCTGCATTTAGCCAATCAAATGTTTTTTTGGCTAGTAGCAGTGTGCGCCAGGCACTGGTGTAGAAAACTACACCTCCTGTGTTTACTAGACTTTTTTTTACTGCATCTAGACAAGCAAATCCTTTTTGGCTAGTAGTAGTGCGTGCCAGGTACTGGTTTAGCACTGTTGTGAAGAAAGCTGCACCTCCTGTGTTTACTATCCTTTTTTACTGCATCTAGCCACGCTAATGTCTTTTTGTCTAGTACCACTGTTTGACTAGGCAGCTGTGGTCCAGTGTTCTGTTGAAATCTACCACCATACAGCGCAGAAATCACTTTTGTATTGCATCTGCCTAAACCTACTTTCCAAAATCTATTTAGAGTAGTAACACTATTCGACTAGGTAGCTGATGTCCAGTGTTCTGTTGAAATCTCCTGCCACACAGTGCAGAAACCACATTTGTATAACATCTTTCCAAACCTACTTACCAAAATCTATTTAGGGTACTACCACTGTTTGACTAGGTAGCTGTGGTCCAGTGTTCTGTTGAAATCTACCGCCACACAGCGCAGAAAACACTTTTGTATTGCATCTGCCGAAACCTACTTAGTAAAATCTATTTAAGGCAATACCACTGTTTGGCCACTCAGCTCTGCTAGGTTTATATCCATAACTGTTTGTGCCAACAACTACAGAGTTGCTAATTAGTTACCCTCAAATATGAGTAGTAAAAAGTCATCTGATGATGGAAAGGGGAATAGGCGTGTTGGATAGGGTACAAATCTTTCTGTCTGTGGGGTAGGTGTTAAAGTAACAGAAACATCTGCTGAACAAATACCGTTTAACGCCAAACTAAAATGTCTACTTCTTTTCGTGGACGATCTGCTATCATTCCTTTCTTACGCAGCAGAAGATCGCTAAAACTTGTAGATGAGGCCGAAAAAGAGCAGGTGCTTCAATGGATATCAAGTGCTCCATCAAGTGGACTTTCCTCCACCTTAACTTCAACTTCACAAACACTCCAGTCCTCAGAGGTGTCACCCCTATCACACTTGCTTTCTCACAGCTCACAAGTCTCCAGTCGCCCTACTCACTATGGGTTAACAGATCAGTGAGTCTGCAGAGCTGTTCACTCATATTATAGCTTGGGAATCAGAGGTCTGCTCCAAAGCTTCATTAAGTCAAGAAGAGGTAATGATCTGCACCGATGCCCAAACTTTTTTTGAGTTGGATCTAGGCCCAGATGAAGAAGTCTCCAAGCATAATGTAGACCCTCATTCACAAACTGTAACCCCTGTTGGTGGAGAAAATGAGGCAGATGATGATGAGACTCAGATACCTGAATGGAACAACAACTTAACTGATTTGGTCGTCAGTAAATTTAACATTAAGGTCCCTTTCCCAGAGGGGCCTATAAATGCTCTCTTAATTTGGGCTTTATCACAAATTAAACATTTATAGGTTTTGGGTAATAGCTTGGTTGGATGGTGTTGTTATGCACATAGTTTTTCAAATCGTGTAAAAGGGCGTAATAAGTTGAAATGTTTGATATGTTTGTGTATGTAACCTCGCATCTTTTTGTATTACAAAAACGATATGTTGGGCATCAGTTCGTCAAATTGTAGTTCTTCGAGTGAGAGAAGGTACGAGTCCAAGAAAACTCTTACAAAGTAGTGACTCGTTGGTAGCGCACACCAGCAAAAATAAACAAATGGCACTACTCCACTCCCGATTGATGCTGAAGATGTGAAACCGAAACCTGGCTTTGCCCAAAAATTATGCAGTACTGGCAAAATATCACTACAACCCTTTCAGAAGTTTTGGATGAAGACATTGCTTTATTGCCACAAAATGCACTTCTCAATTTACCGATATGGCTTAAAAACATCTCATTGTCCAAACTAGCTAATTATATCATAGCTGTGGGTAGAATATTGATTTTTCAGCGCTGGAATTCTACCCAACTCCCTGCCCTAAGCAAAACTCTCAGGGAGATGGATCTGTTATACCATATGGCAGAAATAGCTGCTATCTCACAGGGAACCCTCCTCTGGTTTGAAAAGACATGGTCTCCATGGCAATTCTATAGATCTACCCCTAGGTTTACAACAGCTATCTCTATACAAGAGGAGGAAACTCACCTTGATGACTCTATGAGCTTTCTATGTCGTGTTTAATATGTTTACTCATATATAACTTAATAATGATCTTATCAGTACATTTCCACGGTACTCCCCAGACTATTCTACCCCATCACTCCAACTCCCTCCCTTCTTTCTCCTATACAGTACCTCTGTTCCTTTCTCCACCATTTACCCTTTCCCTATACTTAACAAATATTCATATCTACATAAGAAACTTTTATTGCTTTAACCACTGATTCCCTATGTCCGACCCAAAGATCCAATGCCTTTTCGACATAACCGGGACAGTTGGTGTGCTCACATTGTTCACACGTTCATGCACCTGTTTAATAATCGGCCACCTCTGGATCTTTGATAGTAATTAAACTATTTCATGGAACCATTACAGATATCATATGTTGTTGTGTTATTAATGATCATTGAGCTACAATTTCATATCTGTATTTGCAATTGTTAAGTATTCAATTGTTTTTGTTTTTGTTGTGTACCACATAAAAATAACATTGAAAGAAAGGAACGACAACTTGACTTTGTGCTTAGGACAGGAAGAGGTTGGCTCTGAGGACGACAAGTGTGAGAACACACAGGGTGATGATGAGGTTGGAGATCCCACTTAATGTCAACCCACAGGCAGGCACTTGATGAGCTCAGCAGAGGAGGTGGAGGAGGATGCTAGTGACTAGGTTAAGTTGCAGCTTCCTGGACAGAAAGGGAGTCCTGGAAGTATGTTAACATCTGCGTCCTCAGCCATAACTCTGCCTCTGTGCAGAAGCAGTGGTGGCTCTGCAGGTTACATGGTCGCTAAGTCTTGCCTAGCCCGGTCCTTTTTCTAGATCGCTAAGGATGACCTAACTCATGTTATCTGCAAAATTTGTAAAGAAAATCTGAGTAGAGGCCAAAAAATCAATAGTTTGAGTACTTCAGCATGAACCGTCACATGGATATGAAGCATAAGTCACAGTGGGAAGCCCACTGTGCTACAATGCAGCCTAGTGGGCCTGGCCAACTACCGTCTGGCCCATCAAGTGCATATGAGGCTTTTTCATCCTCTTTGACTGTGGGGACAGCTTTCACACAGGCTTTCGTCCGCAGAACTTCCACCTCTTTACCCACAACAGCCAGTGTGATTGACAGGTCGTCAGCTGTATTAGAAGTGGAAACACCTGCTGTTGTTGAGCGCTGTCAGACATCGAGAGCGCCACCTTTTTATGAATGCAAAATAATATGTCCGCCTGCACTCCCTCACAGACCAGCAGTTTGTCTGGAACACTCTATTCAACCCTGTCTCTGCACAGCAGCCAGCCCTCAATCTCTCAGATGTGGACAAGTAAAAGACCATTTCCTCCTACCCATGTCAAAGCTAAGTAGTTGAATTTCACTATCTGCAAGCTGTTGGCTATGGAAATGCTGCCTTTCCAGCTGGTGGATACAGAGGATTTTCAAGACCTTATGGCCGTCACACTGCCCCAGTACCAGATGCCCAGTCACCACTACTTCTTGAAGAAAGCTGTGCCTGCGCTACACCAGCATGTTGCACACAACATCACCACTTCCTTGAGAAACTCTGTGTATGACAGGGTGCATTTCATCACAGACACCTGAACGAGTAAGCATGGACAGGGGCGTTACATGTCACTGACTCGGCACTGGGTGACAATGGTAACAGAAGGAGAAGGGGCTGCTGTACAAGTCTTGCCATTCCCTTGGGTTGTGCGTTAAACCTCTGTATCTAGAAGTTCCTCCACCTCTTCTAGGTCCTCCAGCTGCGCCCAAAGCCTGTCTAGTAATTTGACCCACGTTCAAACTGCGCAGAAAGAATCCAGCACACCTTACTATGCTGGGACCAAGTCTCAATGCCTTCAGGCGGTGTTTACGTTAAAATGTCATGGAAATGTGAGTCACACAGCTGCGGAGTTGTGGTCAGCTCTGGAGACTGAGTGTAATCAATGGTTGTCCCCACTGAACCTGCAGCCACGGTGCAGCCCTTCTCCGGGGAAAATTGGCACACGTGCCTTGTATGGCTCACGTCGTGAACCTGGTCGTCCAGCAATTTCTATCCCACTATCCCACCCTAAATGCGCTTCTGTAGAGGACAAAGTTGCTGTGTGCTCACTTCCGCCGTTCGCATCCCGTAGCTCAATGACTTGCATCGCTACAGAAGTTGTTCTGCCTGCCAGTTCACCGCCTGAAATGTGATGTGCCGACACTATGAAATTCCACTCTGCACATGTTGCAGCGACTGTGGCAGCAGCGATGAGCCCTGGTGCAATATGTTATGATGTATAGCCTGGGCCAACACGATCCAGAGGTGGGGCAAATCAAGCTGCTGGAGTGTTCTCAGCTCAAGGACCTCTGCACCCTTCTGCAGAGTTTTGAAATGGCAACTAATATGTTTAGTGCTGACGATGCCATTATCAGCATGACTATTCCAGTCATCTACATGCTGGAGCACACTTGAACCAGTTTTTGTAGTCAGGTGGTGGGCCAAGAGGAAGGGGAGGAAATAGAGAAGGAGGCGTGTGTGGAAGGGATAACAAGATCTCAAAAGTCCAGATGGTCAGCAGCACTAAGGCGGCTTGCAGGGGAGGGTGAGGGAGAGAGAACAATGAGGGCGCATGGTAGCAGCCAAACTGTTGATGAAGGTGCAGGAGCTGAGGAAGAGACGAAGAGGCGATGGGCATGGAAGACTCAGCAGATGAGGGAGATCTTGATCACATGTTGGGGGGAGAGGGCAGAGGAAGTAAGCGTGAATGTTACCTCACCGCCACCAACACAACAAGGACTTGGGCCTCCTGGATGCGCAAGACACATAAGTGCCTTCTTGCTGCACTAACTGCAACATGATCCTCGAATTGTTAGAATTCGAAGTAATGCCGACTACTGGGTTGCCACACTGTTGTCCCCGGTACAAGAGTAAATTTGGCCAAATGATTCCTGCCTGGAAAGAGACGCAAGCCTGCAGGAGTATCAAAAGAAGCTTTTACAAAATCTTAGTACTGCTTTTCCCCCAAAAAACAGTACCAGTGAAGCACAAAGTAAATATCACAGTTCTAACTTTCCAACCCAGGGAACGTCGAGTCGTCATCACTCCAAACGTTAACAGTAACAGTCTATCTGGTAACAGCAATTTTGTAGAATCATTTAACCATTTTTTTAGACCATCCGTTGCAAAGCAAGAAGAGAGAACAAGTCTCACACATAGTAAATGCCTAGAGAGGATGGTACAGGAGTATCTACTACTGAATATCAATGCCATGACTGTGAAACTGGACCCATGTGTATTTTGGGCTTCAAAACTGAAAAAATGTCCTGAGCTCGCCACTCATACCTTGGAGATTTTGTTGTGCCACACAGCCAGACAGACTAACGTTTATCAAGATGAACAAGTCATGGATCCCAAAGGACTTTTCCACCCCTGTGTCAGCTCGGGGAGACTAAACGCTTGTGTACTTTTCAATGTGTTGCATTAAACTCCCCATTTCAATATTTCAACTCTGGGCAATTGATACCACTTAAGTGGTGGCTGTGCCTAATTTTTTTGAAAAATGGAAACTGTTGTTGGAGTCTCCTTGCTGTTTGTTGCTTGACTTGAGTAGGGCCTTCTGAGCTTATTACCTATCCCTGATACTCCTGCCCCTGTTTCTGAATATTCAGCTTTTTTGCCCATCGAACCAGTGATTAACAAATTTGCTGTATTCACATTCACAATTTTTGGGTGCTTAAAAGCAGTGATTACTACATCTCCCTTAATATTTGAGTAAACTGGTTTTGGGCATCAAACCAGGCTGTGGCAATGTGATATATAAACATGAACAGTTTTTTGGCCCTTAAAAGCATTGTTTGGTCAATCTCCCCTGTCCACTAGGCCTATACAGGTCACTGACCTACCTGCCTAGTTCTTCCTTTAATACTCAACAAAACCTATAGTTGTCCCACTGTGTGTGGCAGGGCATAACATTGATAGGAGCGCTTGCATGAGCTTTAAGTTTATCTGGCCTACTAAGCCGCAACAGGCCACTGACCTACCTGACTAGTTTTTTCGGTAATACTCAACAAAACTGATAGTTGACCCAACTGTGTGTGGCGGGACATAACATTGATGGGAGAGCTTGCATGAGCTTTCAGTTTATCCAGCCCAGTAGGCCTAAAAAGGTCTATGACCTACTTCCTGTAATACTCCACGACACTTAAAGGCAACTTGTCACCTCTGAAAAGCCACCTAACCTATCAATACATGTCCCTGCACCTTCCTATTACCATTATAACTATCCCTCTTTCTGCGGGGGCTATATGCAATAGTCCCCCTGGGCGTGTTGGCTTGCAGCCTGAATGATTGTTTATCACTCCCCAATGGGCGTGATATTGTAATAAGATTCCTCTCTGCCCCTGCCTGCGTTGGACATCGCTCTCCAGTCCGGGGTGTGACGCGAATCGCTTCATTTCCGGTTCTGGTGATGTCGGTACACCTTCGTCTCCCGGCCGGCTTCAACCAGCGCATTGCGCATGCTTTATGGCATCACTTACGTAATGTGCTCCTTTAAACATGCGCAATGCACTGCTTGAAGCGAGCCGGGAGACGAAGGTGTACCAATGTCACCGGAACCGGAAATTACGCGATTCACATCATACCCCGAACTGGAGAGCGACGTTCGACGCAGTCTGGGGCAGAGAGGAATCTTATTACAATTTCATGCCCATCGGGTCGTGATAAACGATCATTCAGGCTGCTAACCAACACACCCAGGGGGACTATTGCATATAGCCTTCGCATCATTATCATCTTAATTAGTAAGTATAAAAATTATTTTTACCAGATTGAAAGCATGCATTTAGCAGAGAGAGGGATAGTTATAATGGTAATAGGAAGGTGCAGGGACATGTATTGATAGGTTAGGTGGCTTTTAGGAGGTGACAGGTTCACTTTAAAGTTGTCCCACCTGTTTGTGGCTGGAGATAACATTGATGGGAGCGCTTTCATGAGCTTTGAGTTTATCCAGCCCAGTAGACCTAAACAGGTCACTAACCTACCTCTCTATTATTTCCTGTAAGACTCCACGAAAGCTTTAGTTGTTCCACATGTGTGTGGCGGGGCATAACATTGATGAGCTTTGAGCTTATCCAGCCCAGTAGGCCTAAACAGGTCACTAACCTACCTCTATATTATTTTCTGTAATACTCCATGACACTTAAAGTTGTCCCACTTGTGTGTGGTGGGACATAACATTGATGAGAATGCTTGCATGAGCTTTGAGTTTATCCGACCCAGTAGGTCTAAACCGGTCACTTTAAAAATAAAGACAAAGGGAGCGCAATGAGGAGCACCTGTTTGTATGAAAGGATAAGGTTTAGGGGCTGATAAAGGCATCTGCCGAAGCGCGTTGTTTTTAGGGAGTGAGGGGTGGATTTATTTTTGGTACACGTGTAACATGTCTGGATCCATTAAATATTGAAGAGGTTTTGCAAAAAAAAGTCTATCACTGTTCCTTCAACTCTCGCTGGGAAAATCTTTTCTTTTGCTTGGATTTATTTGACACACTCCACACCCCCTGATGAAGTGCTATCATGACAACAAACATCTAGGTGTGACCCTCGGAGCATGGTGGACCATCTACATTTAAGTTATGGGGAGTGCTCACTGTTAGTCAGTCTAAGATTGTAAAGAGCCTGTTTTTGGTCTGATAGTGCTGGAGGTGCTATTATGTGACTGCAATTTTGCTGTGATAAAGTGACTTTTGCCCTTTAGACTACCTTTCAGTGTTTTGGAACCAAATTGTCAGTACTCTTTTTCTCTTCTTCTGACCTATTTCTTATGAGCCCCCCAACTTGATTTAGATGCCATTTTGTCATCTTTTCTCCTTAGGGTCATCCTTTCTGCCCCCTTCCCTTTCCTCTAACTTGTCCAATTAAGATTTTTTACTTAGTGTTTTTGTCTCACCAACACTTTAAAGGCTCATTTTTTAGACTCTGTGACAGTAAACTTCTCACTTTTTGCATTAATTAATCTGAGTCGGTTTGTGTAATTTAGTTATTAGTTGGTTTTAGACACACTTCTATTGAACCATAATTGAAACTCATTTTTTCTTTGAGTTCTATGTATTGCATATGTGGGTTTTGGTATGTATAGCAATGGATCTTTGTAGTTTTCATAATTTTGTATTAAGTAGATTCCAATACAGTTCCGTCACTCATATTATGATTAATTATATTTTTAATTAAATCAACAGATAGAACATTTTTCTGCCTATCCCAGGTTTTCATCATCAGTCTCTGTTGAAAGCCTGGTATGGACTGAAACATGTCTTATTCAATGATTGAATTAAAACCTTAGTTCATTACAACTAGAGTGCTGGGACTATATTGGAGTCTACAATAAAGTCTAGACCACTGTAAAGAAGAAAACATCTTAATCCCAGTACAAGATCAATTACAGCTAGGGATGGGCGAGTCTACTCGCTAGGACTCGTTACTCGGCGAGTAGTAAGGGACTCGCAGGACTCGGTACTCGGCGAGTTTACTCGCACAGTAACGAGTCCAATTGTCATATATGATACAGTCTATATAGAGTCTAATGCATGGGTATAATGAGACACATGAGACATACGCTTCTTAAGCAGCTCTTGTATTGCTTCATACAAGTTAGTGCATCAACAGGATAAAGTAAACGTAAGTTGCAGAGTGCAAGGCAAAACAACCCAGGACATCAGAGTATTAAAGCATAGTACAAGTCTCAGGGAAAGCATTCAGAGTTCATTACTTCCCTGTCAGATATTGCTGGCAACCAGGATTCTGTGTTCATAAATGATTCCAGGCAGAATGAATCCAGGCTTCAGAGAGCAAGTCACAGACAGATTGCAGGCCTGATTCTGGAGCACAGGTTAACCAGCTGAAGTAGTTTAAAAGGGCAATTGGCAAGAAACAGGGCAGGGACATCAAAGCTGAGGACTCCATATTGTTTGAGGGCAAGAGTCAATGCACAGGACAGGAAACAAGATGGCTGACGACAAGCTGAGAACTCCATATTGGTTGAGGGCAAAAGTCATTACACATGACAGGAAACAAGATGGCCGACAAAATACACTAAATGCAAACATAACAACAGATATAGCAAAAAAGACTGAAAACCTTACACCAATGCAAGTCAATGGCAATCCTAGTTTTGTCAGAGTTTACTTTTTCTCACTCGCTAGACTCGCTATATCACATCGCTATGTAGCTTGAATCTCCCCAAATCGTTGAAACAATCGCACCGCTTCACGGATACCCGCTGTCAGCAGCGAGTCTCAGCGAGTCTCAGCGAGTCTGAGCGAGTCTACGAATCCGAGTCCTGTATACTGTATTCGGGACTCGCGAATACATAATCTGTTATGTTCCGACAAAGCTTCCAAGACAGCCTAGCGTGTTTGGTCAGAAGACTTGTGAAGATGGACAAGCATGTTAGCCAATCATATTCAGTAATGCCACAGCCATGTTGGTTGTGGCAGGACTATGATTGGCTTCTGTCCATCGTGATGCCTATGTCATGTATGAGAGGCGAGGCTGTATATAAGCCTTGCCACCGCCATTTTGGGCACATTCCTGTGAAGATCTGAGCTAGAGCAGGGTGAGGTAGATGCTGGAGCAGATCATAGGGAGTGTCAGTCAGTGCAGGGAAACTAAAAAGATTCCTTATATTTAACCCAAACAGCTCTTGTGAGAGCTACCAGGAGGACAGAGGAGTACTGTGTAGAGGACTGTAGGCAGGCAGGCAGGGAGGTGCAGCCTTACAGTGCACACAGGACCGACCTCATAGCTTAGCTTACTCACTCAGCTAGCTGTCCTAATAGCTGAAGTCAGAGGCTTAGCTGAGGTACTATTTCCTATATTTTTGCACCTGATAGATTTTGGGGCATAATAACCCCTTCAGTTTTCTTTTCTCTGTGGCAGACCAGTGCGTTGGTGCTCTCCTAGCTGCAAATAGCATGTACGCCACCTACTTGTGCGACTACTTGTGCGCACTTAATAATTTTTGCAGGGACTAGTGTGCTGCTTCACTGCCAAGTGTTAGCACGCACTTAACCCACCAGCAGGTGACGCCTATAGCACCACAGAAAATTGGCAAGAAAAGGTCCAAGAAAGGGATACAACCTCCAAAATTAATCAAAAGTATTTAGCAAAGTTTATTACATATCAAAAAAACACACACAGACAAAAAATTATCACACAGAAAGATAAAAACACTTAAAATAGCCAAATATAGCCATAACAATTCATATGATAATACAATACCATTGAAAACCTCATTGCCAATTGCCCAAAACTGGTTACAGTAGTATATATATAGAATAAATACATACGTTTTACCTATGGGGTCCAATATACCATACAGAAAAATTTCACAATATAGATCCCCATAAGTAATCAGTTTTCACAATATGGATCCCCATAAGTAATCAGTACCACCTAACTCCATCTCGGTGGCAAAAAACTGTTGCAAGTGGGGTTTCCAAAACGGCAATGCGAGCGCTTTCCGAGACACATCTGCGATTTGTAAATCGCACATTACTCGCTATTACTCGCTTCCCCATTCATTAACATTGGACTCGCTAGACTTGCAACGAGTAGCGAGTCCCGGGCTCGGACTCGCTAAAGTCAAGCGATTCCGAGTAATTTAGGACTCGCCCATCACTAATTACAGCCTATTTTATAGCCCAATAAATGTTTAATCTCTTTTGTGGTGATTTATTTCAGATTGTTGAATGCGTTTACATGGCAGGTTTAATAATGATAAGCACCAAACACAGCTAAAAGTTTCAGGTGCAAGCACCCTTACCATCATGACCCTTGATAACTCATGATTAAGGGTGCTTGCATGGACCTGAAATGTGTAGCTGTGTCTGATGCTTATCATGGTTAACTCTTTCCCAAACTTTGACATTGTGGAATGTCATAGGTTGTGGTGACTTCCCGACCTGTGACATTCCACAATGTCATGGCCGGATCACTGCACCGTTGCTGCGGTAACCGTCATTGCGCCCCAGTATTCTGTGATTCTTATCACAGAATGCTGGAGCTTGATGTCCGGGGGTGGATTCCCCACCCCGCCATCCGATTGCTGTGGTTGGCTGTGGAGCAACCAATCCCAGTGATTGTCACTATCTAACTATTGAAGGGGGTTTCATAGCCCCTTCCACAGGATGGAGTGCTGGAGGGGGCGAGTATCCCCCCTCCTGTTCCTGCTCCTCTTCCTGCTCCTCTGCTTGCTGTGCCTGCTTCTGTGCCCACTACTCTGCTTGCTTCTATGCCTCCTGTGCCGTTTCCTCTGCCAGCTCCTGTGCCTCCTGTATCCACTCCTCTGCCCACTTCTGTGCCCCCTGTCCTTCTTCATCCTCCCACTCTCCTTTGGCATGATACCACGCCTGTGCCCGCCACTCCTCCTTTGCCTTCCGCCCACCTCCCACTGCTGCCCCCTGCTGATTCCCTGTTGGAGATGAGGTTGCAGAGGAGTGATGTGACAGCCAGGACACAGCGATCTTTGTGGTCAGTTGGCCGTGGCTCTGTGTCACCCCCTAAGTGCTGTGATCTCACCAATTACAGCACTTAGGGTTCGGGGAGAGAGAGCACAAGTTCTCTTACCTCTCCCATTGTAATGAAATTGTAATTTTCCGCTTGAAACGTCAAATGTCGCTCCTTCCCTTCTCAGCCCTGCCATGCGCCCATACAGTGAATTTTTGCACATATGAGGTATCGGTGTACTAAGCAGAAATTGCTCAACAAATTTTACTATCCATTTTATCCTGTTGCTCTTGTGAAAATGTAAACATTTTGTCTAAAAGAACATTTTTGTGGAAGAAAAGTATTTTTTCATTTTTACAGCTAATCGTTTTAAAATTCTGTGAAGCACCTGGGGGTTCTACCGTAAGTGCTCATGACACAGCTAGGTAAATTTTTTGGAGGCCCTAGTTTCGAAAATGGGGTCACCCGTGGAGGGTTTCCTCTGTTTAGGCACATCAGTGGCTCTGCAATCACGACATGGTGTCAGCTAACGATTCCAGCTAATTTTCCATTCAAAAAGTAAAATGGCGCTCATTCCCTTCCGAGCCATACCGGGCGTCCAATCAGTGATTTCTGACCACATATGAGGTATCGACGTACTCGGAAGAAATTGATCAACAAATTTTAGGGCCCATTTTCTCTGGTTAATCCTTTGAAAATGCAATATTTGAGGCTAAAATAACAATTTTGAAAAATTAAAATGTTCATTTGTCATACAATTCTTCTAGTAGATTTTTCCTATTCATCAGCATTCTGTCAGCACTTTGGGAGCTGGAGTATCCTTTCTCTGACTTCTCGGCATGTATTGCAAATATTATTGATATTATTGAAGTGCCGGATCCAGCAAATCCGGCACTTGCGGGTTGTGCAAAAATATGCTGCTAGCAGCATTTTTTCACGCGGCTGCAAGTGCCTCAAGTGCCGGATCTGGCAAAACCACACTTGCCGCACCTGACCGCAGGCCCCATAGAGAATGAATGGAGCTTGCTAGATTTGTGCTGCAAGTCAACCGTTACGCTGCAGATGCGGCAAAATCTGCCGGGTCTGCCGCGATTATGAAAAAAAGCTGATTTGAAAGCAGTCTTATGCAGAGAGATGCTTTAGCATCTCTCTGCATAGTACAAATGATCACTTCCTATTGGTGACACAGCTCAGGCATCACCAACATGTAGTGATTCATAACAGCATCCGGGGTCATCAGCTGACCTCAGGCTGTCATAGCAACACACTGAGGACCTTTGATTGCATCATGGGGCCGCTGATGCCAGGAATGAACAGCATGATCCCAGCTATGGTGATTTGGATCACACTGTCAGTGATTGTTTGATCCAAGGGGTTAACAGTGCAGATTGAATCGCTGATCCAATTGATGCCATTAGCTACACATGTCAGCTGCTCATATCAGCTGATATGTGTGGGGGATGATGCGAGCTCAGCACGTGAGCTTGCATCAAAGACAGGGACCTGACCAAGGAGTATTGATATGCCCTTGGTCGTGAAGGGGTTTACAGGCCCTTTAACAGGTCACTAGAGATGAGCGAACCAGTTCAGGGCCTCTTCGGAGCTGGAGTTAAGGAGAATTATGTCTTCTTAGTACTGGAGCCGAGATTGCTGTGTTCCAGTAGGCTGGGTAGTCAGACCAGTGCTGGTTGTCTGTGATGGGCTTGCACTGGGGTTAAATCCTGCGTTATCATCCGTTGTGTGTTTGAATTAAAAAATTGAAAAACTCTGCCCTCCTGCCCCAGTGGTTTTTTGCTTATAGCTGGCTATATGTGGGCAGAGAGCCAAACAGCCAATCAGTGACACGACGTACGGGGTCATGCGTGGGTCCCAAACAGGTAACACTCGAACATCAAGATATTCACTCATCTCTAATAGCAACCCATCAAAGCTCTGCGATCATGTCACACGGGTGCATAGAATGACGCGCCTCCATGCCAGATCACTGTTAAAGGGTTTGTACCAGATCACTGTTAAAGGGTTACTACCGTCATTTTCTAAAAGTTTTTAGTCACTGTATGTGACAGCAGACTTTGAATTCTTAAATCACATGCACCCCATACTGTGAGGATTTTCAGCTGTTGGCATTGAGAGCAGGTCATGTATTTCCCAGATGAGCAGGTGAAGTCACTTCTTGTGTTGATAGAGAGTCATAGTTCCTAGTCTATGTCAGCAGGGGTGTTTATGGCTTATTTTCCTCTTGCAAAGCCTGTAGACTGCTAAAGACTCATCTGGTGGCAATGTACAAAATACGTCCCACCTAAAAGATTCCCGTATGCGTGATTACTTAGTAACATAGTTTTTTTTTTTTAAGGTTGAAGGAAGACTTTAAGTCCATCTAGTTCAACCCATAGCCTAACATGTTGATCCAGAGGAAGGCAAAAAAAAACCCATGTGGCAACACTAATCTCCACATTGGGGGAAAAAATTCCTTCCTGACTCCAGATACGGCAATCAGACTAATTCCCTGGATCAATGCCCTATCAAAGAATCTAGTATATATAACTGGTAATATTATAGTTTTCAAGAAAGGCATCCAGGCCCTTCTTAAATGTTAGTAGTGACTCACTCATTACAACATCATGTGGCAGAGAGTTCCATAGTCTCACTGCTCTTACAGTAAAGAATCCGCGTCTGTGATTATGATTAAACCTTCTTCCCTCCAGACGTAGAGGATGTCCCCTTGTCCCAGTCTCAGGCCTAAGAGTAAAGAGATCATTAGAAAGGTCTCTGTACTGCCCCCTCATATATTTATACATTATTATAAGATCACCCCTAAGCCTTCGTTTTTCCAAGCTAAATAACCCCAAGTTTAATAACCTGTCTTGGTATTGCAGACCCCTTAGTCCTCTAATAACTTTTGTCCCTCTTCTCTGGACCCGCTCTAGTTCAGCTATGTCTTTCTTATACACCGGAGACCAGAATTGTACACAGTATTCTAAGTGTGGTCGCACTAGTGACTTGTATAGAGGTAAAATTATGTTCTCCTCATGAGCATCTATGCCTCTTTTAATACATCCCATTATTTTATTTGCCTTTGCAGCAGCTGCCTGACACTGGCCACTAAATGTGAGTTTGTCATCTACCCATACACCCAGGTCTTTTTCAGTGACAGTTTTGCCCAGTGCTTTACAATTAAGCACATAATTATACCTTTTGTTTCCTCTGCCCAAGTGCATGACTTTACATTTATCCCCATTAAAGCGCATTTGCCATTTAGCAGCCCAAGCTTCTAGTTTACATAAATCCTCCTGTAATATAAAATTGTCCTCCTCTGTATTGATTACCCTGCAGAGTTTAGTGTCATCTGCAGATATGGAGATTCTACTCCGTATGCCCCCTACAAGGTCAATAATAAATATATTAAATAGAAGCGGGCCAACACTGACCCCTGTGGTACCCCACTGTTAACTGTGACCCATTCTGAGTGTGTTCCATTAATAACCACCCTTTGTTTCCTATCACTAAGCCAGTTCTTAACCCACTTACACATATTTTCCCCTATCCCCATTGCCCTCATTTTATGTATCAACCTTTTGTGTCGCACCGTATCAAAAGCTTTTGAAAAGTCCATATACACCACATCCACTGCATTTCCTTGGTCCAGTCCAGAACTTACTTCTTCATAGAAGCTTATTAGATTAGTTTGACAGGAACGGTCCCTCGTAAAACCATGTTGATAATGGGTCATGAGGTTATTTTTCTTCAGATACTCCAGTATAGCATCTCTTAGAAAACCCTCTAGGATTTTACCCACAGTAGAGGTTAAGCTTACTGGCCTATAATTTCCAAGTTCAGTTTTTGTCCCCTTTTTGAATATTGGCACCACATTTGCTATACGCCAGTCCTGTGGTACAGACCCTGTTATTATGGAATCTTTAAATATTAAAAATAATGGTCTATCTATGACAGTACTTAATTCCTGCAGCACTCTGGGGTGTATCCCATCTGGGCCCGGGGATTTGTCAATTTTAGTGATTTTTAGACGATGCCGTACTTCCTCTTGGGTTAAGCAGGTGACGTTTAATTGAGAATTTTTGTTATCACTTATCATATTGTCTGTCATGGGATTTTCCTGTGTAAATACTGTTGAAAAAAAGTCATTTAGCATATTTGCTTTTTCCTCATCCTCATCCACCATTTCACCCAGACTATTTTTAAAGGGGCCAACACCATCATTTTTTAGTTTCTTACTATTCATGTAGTTAAAAAATATTTTGGGATTCTTTTTACTTTCAATGAGTCTCTCTGTCTCAATCTTTGCTGGAATATAATGAAGAGATGCTGGCACCTTCATCCGATGAAAAAGTTTTTACTTTATTATGTAATTCACAACATTAAAATAAAAGCATCTTGGTGGCTGAGCATGCCCCGTCAGACGCGTTTCGATAAAAATCTTTATCAATGACAAAGAGGCAACAAAACAACATGCAATATATATACAAAAAACATTACACCTGTGAGATTACAAACGAGTGTCACCTGAATGGGTTAAGTAAAAACAATGACTTGAATGGTCTCATTATAGAATATAGGAAAAGAGTTCACTAAAATGCAAAGGAACTACTTTATATTACAACATTGTCAGCACTTGAAAAGTCCATAGAAGATCTCAATGTAAAAGCCAAGAACTATGCAGATCACAAGGACTATTCTTTGCTAAATACGAACTTACAGAGGAAACTTGTTGAATTGGAGGACTTTATCACCGGAAACAAAAAGAAAAAGTTCTTACGTGACTGTAATGACTATGAAACTAATAATGTGTACAATTGGAAACGTGCAACAACAAATAAGCCAAAATCGATTTTGAAAAATTCCTCTGTTGCACAACGTAGAGTAAGTTTTTCCTCCTCCATGTTAGATACCAGTGTCAGCTCCATAGGCACTAACTCTACTTTGGACAAATCTGCCATTGTGTGTAATGTTTCTCCCATAAACAAAGGTTCTACTACGTCCTTTTTTCCTCCAAAAAACGGGGGAACAAGAGAAGGGGTAGGAGAGGACGTAGGAGGACCAAGGTATCCAAAACGTATGAAAAGGAGAAAGTTTTTTCATCATTAACAAATGTCTCTCCCCATTGTGACTCACTTTCTTCTAACACCTCTCCCATTATTTCTAATGTGTTAACACAATTTGATGTAATAAATCTATCAGCATGTATTTTGACGAAAAATCATTTGGATTTACTGGGAAGGGGCTTAAATTTTGTACCTTCCAGTCGAGCTGATCTGTTTCAAACCATCAAGGATGTAAACAAATTTGTTAGAAACCTTACTATTAAACGACATTTCCTTGATGGTTCGACAGCACCTCAGCCCGATCAAACTCCATCTTCATCTATGAATACTGATCTCTCCATTGATTATGGTGCACAACCAGATTTTCTGACATATACTGAAAAAGGTAATAATATATTTGATCCGGACAAATTGTGCATGCCTTTTAAAGACGTATGCACTTTGTCCGCTTTAAATGCCTTGCAGAAAGAAGGTGACACCTCCATATCAAACTGTACCTCCCATGGTAAAGCTACAACTGTACCTAATCCATATTATTACCCTATCAAATCTAGGGCTCCAATAATGGATTCTTTTCAGACAATTGTGGAAGGTGAGATAAGGAATCTTTTAAACAATCAAAACAATACAGGTGATAATCTTCCTCCTTCTAGTAGATTGGCTTTGGAGGATCTAAAATCAAATCCTCACATTATTGTTCGCAATTCTGACAAAGGGGGATCTGTAGTAGTGTTGGATGCTGCCCTCTATCGTAGAGAGGTCATGAATATGCTAAGTGATGGTGATACATACAGAATTTTAAAAAGAGACCCTACTGAAAAAGTGAGGGCGGACTTAAAGACCTTGTTGGATGAGGGCATGGCTCTGGGTGTAATCACCGAGAAACAACACAAACACATGTTTGTGTCTAACCCAGTATGTCCGATTTTTCACGCCCTGCCTAAAACCCACAAGAATTTATTTCCACCTCCTCTTAGACCCATAGTGGCTGGGATTGGTTCCTTAATTGAACCTTTATCAGAATGGGTAGACCAACAGCTACAGCCGTTAGTTGTCTCCTCTCTTGGTTATGTTAGAGATACTAAACATCTACTATATGCTTTAAAGGATTTTAAATGGGCTCGCGGTGACAGATGGGTCACACTTGATGTGATATCATTATATTCTTGTATCCCACATGAAAAAGCATTGCAAGCTCTAAGTATTGTTTTTCAGGACTCTCCTTTCCCACAGGACATGGTGAACTTCATTCTCATGGCAGTACAATTTCTCCTAAAGAATAATTTTTTCAAATTTGAGAACTCCTTCTTCCTCCAGACATGCGGTTGTCCAATGGGGGCGAAATTTTCCCCCTCATTGGCCAATCTCTACATGTCTGTGTGGGAGAGGGAGTTCCTCTTTTCCCCAAACAATCCATACCATCTTTTCCCCAAGTGGTATGGACGTTATATTGATGATCTCATTTTTGTTTGGGGTGTACCTCCAGGAGGTTCATCCAACCCCAGTATCACATCATTTTTTGATTTTTGTAATGATAATGCCATGAATTTAAAGTTCACTATGCAGGATCATGGTACCTCTGCTCCCTTTCTTGATTGTACACTTACAGGGGATGCTGAGTCTGGTAGGGTCATCACCAATCTTTATAGAAAGCCCATATCCGGCAACACATTACTGCATGCTGATAGTTGCCATTCTCCTCATACGGTTAAAAACTTACCGGTAGGAGAATTCATTAGAGCCAAACGCATGTGTACCCTAGAGAGTGATTATAATAAACAGGCTACTGACATAGAACAAAGACTGAAAACCAGGGGCTATAAAGGGTGGGTTGTCAATCGCGCCAAAAAAATCGTCGAGAGTAAAACCAGAGAGCAGTTGATGGACTGTCATAAACAACATAATCAACGTCCCTTATCTCAAAATAGGAAACAACCCATTACCTTTTCTACCCCATTTAGCACTGATTACAACGGCATCGTGGACATTTTACATAAATATGTTCCGATGCTATATCAAGATACATCATTGCGCAAGGTTCTAAATTATGGTTTCAGGTGCGTTGCTAGGAAGGGTCGCGATCTTGCCAGTCATGTGTCACCGAGTCTCTTTAAGCAAGTGGACTGCCACAGCAAACCCACTTGGCTACGATACACCGGCAATTTTAAATGTGGTCAACCTCGTTGTAATCTATGCAGGTACATGAAAAAAACTGATGTATTCCAGGATAGGTCTAGCGGTAGAATTTATAAAATAAAAAATTACATTAACTGTGCGACCACCTTTGTGGTTTACATGGCTTCTTGCATGTCCTGCAATTTAGATTATATTGGTTGTACCAGTCGGCCTCTAAGAAAACGTATCTCAGAACATATATCAGCAGCCAACCCCTCATCCTCAGGGAATAGACGCTCTATGTCAGGCTTATCTAAGCATTTTTCTGAATATCACGGTGGCGACACCAGCAAGTTGTCTGTTAAAGGATTGGAGGTGGTGAGGAGCTCAGTACGAGGAGGGGATCGAATCCGAGATATGTTAAATCGTGAAAGTTTCTGGATATTATGCTTGAACAGCAGATTTCCAGGGGGAATGAATTATAGGAGCGATTTGATGTATTTTTATTAATACAAGTGTTTTTTGTTGAAATCAACTAGTCCTGTTCATATACATCCTTATATCAGGACAGGCTCCTATTGTTTCTTCCTAATCCAAGTTATATCCAGTACATCTAACAATTTTGTATAATATTTTGCGTTAAGTGTATCCCCTCCTCCTGTACATTGCCACTATTCATTTAATCTATTGCCTTTTTACATTATACATATGCATATGTTCTTGTATCTTTGCTGCTATCCTTCATGTTGTAATATAAAGTAGTTCCTTTGCATTTTAGTGAACTCTTTTCCTATATTCTATAATGAGACCATTCAAGTCATTGTTTTTACTTAACCCATTCAGGTGACACTCGTTTGTAATCTCACAGGTGTAATGTTTTTTGTATATATATTGCATGTTGTTTTGTTGCCTCTTTGTCATTGATAAAGATTTTTATCGAAACGCGTCTGACGGGGCATGCTCAGCCACCAAGATGCTTTTATTTTAATGTTGTGAATTACATAATAAAGTAAAAACTTTTTCATCGGATGAAGGTGCCAGCATCTCTTCATTATATTCCTTGACTTGGGCGGTGGCCGGCCGTCAGCTGCAGCACCTGACTGGATCTTCTGAGAAGGAGGGGTGAGCTTACTCCTATTCCCTGTTCCCTGTGAGTCAATCTTTGCTGCCTTGATTTGCTTTTTACAAATGTTATTTAATTTTCTGTATTTATTTAATGCTTCATCACTACCTACTTGCTTTAATTCCCTAAATGCTTTCTTTTTGTCACATATTGCACTTCTTACCGCTTTATTTAGCCATAGTGGTTTCCTCCTATTTCTAGCATGCTTATTCCCATAGGGTATATATTGTGCATAGGTCATATTCAGGATGCTAATAAACATCTCCCATTTGTGTTGTGTACTTTTATGTCTCAGGACATCGTCCCAGTTTATTGCACTAAGATCATCTCTCAACCGTTGGAAATTTGCCTTCCTGAAGTTTAGTGTCCTTGTGGCCCCTCTACTACACGTCTTAGTCTACCACAAGATCTTTCATGTGCCGCTGAGCCTACTCCACCAGCAATACATGCAGCATTACCTACTCTAAAGCTGACCTTAAAATAACTATATTTAGCCTCAGAAGCTGTTTAGCTTCACATTACCTGTGCTGTATATTGCCAAATCGCACTGTCTGTTCCTCTGATTACATTACATTCTTGATATCTCTGTTTACCATGTCTTGTCCACCTACAATGCTCTTCATCATTATTTTCATCATTGTCATCCTGGATTGAGCTGACTGTGTGAATAATGGTATGAGATTCTTGTCGCACCACCTCATTTCAATATCAAAATTTGCCCTGCTTCAGAGTGCTGCTACCGATACAAGTGCCCCTACTATCATGACTCCTATTCACAGCAACACAGCTTGGCATTAAAATCAGGTCCTCCATATCCTCTTGCCCCATGTCTTCCAAGTACAAAAGCTGACTGTTCGTCTTTTCCAATAAATCAACTGAAAGACGTTTTTATGGTGTATGTTCTTTAAACCCTTGGGGTAATGTGGGAAGGGCCAATTTTAGACAAACTGTGGCCCTGGGCAAAATTCATAGTGAGGCCCCAGATATTGAAATACTTAATAAACAAGTAGGTTTTTATCCAACTAGAATTTGTATGTGTCCAAGAAGCTACCTAATGAAGAAAAGGACAAAATACTGAATAAAGTCACTAGAAAAAGTTCCTCAGACAAATAGAAGGTAAACTATTTGCTTTATTATTGTACTGTATTACAAAGAAAACATACCGTAATTAATATTGCCACATCTGTCACCAGAGCTATGGAATAACTGGCAATTAACCCTTCAATAACCATGGAATTTTTCATAAGAGACTATATAGAGAGAGTATACCAATAATTTTTTGTCCATAAATGTCATCAAAGGATAGAAAAAGCAATGTCTAGGTTCATATCCCACAGAGATATACTCCAACTTTATAGTTTCCTACATTGTCTGAATGTGCAATTTGAACCCCTCTGAGGAAACCTGAAAAGAAGGTGTGAGGTAGCGCCCCAGGGGAACCCGCTTGGCACGGGGAAATCACATCAGCGACTACATTTCAACGGAACATAACCAGCGAATTTATTGTTTTTCTGTCATAAACCGCTTTCATCACATAAAACATAACACCGTATTTACATTTTCATATGACATAACTTCCACATTAGTACATCATATGACATTACATTACAGGATATTCACATGAGAATCAACGGGACCATATCATGACTTATTGTCGGTCCCAATGGCGGTTACCTCCGCCTAACACCCTGACAGGGATCATTCCCCATCCTATTGCACACGAGTCATCATACAGGGTACCTTTTCATGAACCATTATGACTCACGCATGAAACAGCATTCATGGCATTTTTACATAAACCAATATGCTACATACTCAGGGCCCACAATAGTAACAGGAACCATGTCACTCAGTACACACGAGACCTCCACGGATCCACCGGGATCCGGGACACTTACATCTGCATCAACGGGACCATATCATGACTCACTCAGTCAGTCCCAAAGTCGGCTGTGATTGCCTGGCCCTTGAGCTGTACTCAGTCCCTCACAGACTGCACACCTGACCGCCTGGCCCTTGAGCCATCCTCAGTCCTCATCACTCATATGACTGCCTGGCCCTTGAGCCGTTCTCGGTCCTGGACACTGGCTGGCATGCATGCATCACGTGCCACTGGCATGGAGCTGGCAGGCTCCCTTCACTTCCCCCACCGGGGACGGATAGCTTCTAGCACATCCTCACATGGCAGTGGTCTGGACTGCTCTGATTCCCATCGTCCTCTTATCACTCAGACACCTGGCAGGTTCTTATCCAGGCTGCCTCACCAACAGCTGCAACACAGTGAGTCAATCAGCACATCTCACTCACACACAGACCTGAGATGTGATTAACCCCCTGTGCACCATTCAGGTTTAGCCCAGCAAAGCACTCATACACACAGATTCAGCCGCTCATTAGGCTCATCTATCCCTTCTAGATGTTAACCCACTGTTTACTGGACAGGTGTACATCATTCATACACAGGAAAACTGGCTAATGTGTACAGAGACCTGTGCTGATAACCCGTGTGATGCACCCTGCCATGGGCACATGCCAGTAGCATCACCACAAAGGAAACATGTCAGAAAGCACTTAGGGTATTAATAGGGTTCATTTATGGAGGCATAGGTGTGGACTGTCCTTGTAAGGTCAGAAGTCTTTGGGGAACAGGTTCTTAAACAGTTTAATAAGACGAGAATATGGTTAGAGGCCATCTATGGCAACATCTATAATGAAGAACGAGAATTGAGGCCCTACTCTGTTATGGTGAACTGTAGTGTTAGTCCCACTGGTCATACTAAGGCAGGTTTCCTTTCTTTATATGCTGTTTTTGCTGTCCTAGGGGCAAGTAATGAAGCTGAGCCATACATGTATCTGACCTCTGTCTTTAACACCTGTTTTACATCTTCTCTATTTTGTCCTTTGATGAGGTATATGTGTGGCACCCCAGGGGTTAAGTGCCACAGAAACAACACCAAGGGTTAATTCCCCATACAGCCTACAACACTACACTAGCGCCTCCAGGCCAGAAGGGGGAGCTAAAGTTGCGTCCCTATATATTTTGGTGTGGAGAGGAAGTGGCAGTGAGTTCAGTGCGTAGCAGTACTGTGAAGAGTTCAGTTCCTGAGAGGACTGAGGAAAAGGAGCTGGGTGTAAAACGACTGAGTTAGGCCCAACCCACGGTCCACTGTCCACTTCCAGGCCAGCCAGGGTCTGAGGAATAGGAGATGTGGAGGAACACACCCGAGACACGGAGTTACCCTATAACTCGCCCCGGAGGAGTGCAGAGACCGGATACCGGATCCGAAATTGTGCCTGACACAAGCAGCACAGTTAACACTGGACTAGTGGAGGTTATATATCTTCACTGTACCACAGCGAAGCGACACGACAGGGTCAGAAACACAAAATTAAGACTCAGTTGCCTAGCAAGCAGGTACCCATGAGGGGAGACAGGGCCAGCAGCTTAGCTAAAGCGGTAGCAGGGCCACACACGCAGTGCAGGAGTGGGAAGCCAAGGACCCGGCCAGGGTGGGAGCAACCTGGCCCCAGTACAGACTCCGTGGACAGTACTCAGCTGTATACCATCTGCTACATTAAAGACTTGGAAAACTACAAAACCGTGAGTCTGTGTAATCCTTGTGCTCAAGCCCTACTGTCCCTTACAAACTGCTATCCTCTCCACCACCACTCCTACTCTACAGCATCCATAGACTATTATCACCACTGCTCCGGGGAACTAGACTCTGCATGTGGAGAGCCATTACATCACCGGCTGCAAAACATCATCCCCAGAGGTTCTGTAGCAGCGGTGGTCACCCTGACCACATACCACGGGTGGCATCACAACTTTCTCCCTTATAAATACCCCTCATTACTTGTGGGCTCGGGACACGGTCCGGACCAAGACTGCCGTGATACCCCCTGTGATATCCCGGTCCGGTACCGAGTACCCCGTTCCAGTGGGCTCCACATATGGACAAATAATTATTTGTATATTCTATCTATGTAGTCTCTAAATTGGCATCTATGGACAGTTATCAATGGTATTTTATCCCAAATTGAACATAGTTTTGTATATGTTAGATTTTGCACATTTGGTTTTGTTATCTGCATACCATTAAAAGTTATATTTCAAATTCTCACATATATGCTATACCTAACCTAAATGGTTAGTAACCCTTTTTAGGATGTTTGTAGAATCCACTTTGTTTGCTATCTTAACCTGCTATGGTTCAGAAAAATGGTTGCCAAACAATTCCCATCTTGCTGAATTTGTGCGGAGCAAATTGAAAAAAAATTGCATTCTGGAGAATACAGATATTTGTAAAATTCAAGTAGAATTGCTTAACTCTAGTATTAGGAAAATAATCCAAATCTGTGTTGGCCGCACTCCCCATAATACTACACATTTCAGCGGAAACAAACACTAGTATGATATCTGAGGAAGGCGGTTGTTTCTGCCGAAACGCGTAGTAGCTGTCATTTTATGTAATTTTATGTTTGTTCAATAAATTTTATCTGTGAATAAGAAGTTCCGAGATTCAGTATTACTCGGAGTGCGGCCAGCACAGAATTGGATTATTTTCCTTATACCATTGTACCTGTGCCAATCTGTGGCTGGACGTAACACAGCACCGATTTAAGATGAGCAGCAGGTCAGGACAAACCTCTGAAGTGTGAGGCGACTTCTGGTGAGGCAGCTTCTGGCGATACTATATGCTTTAAGTTTTTACTCCAATAGGTGAATGCATTAAAACGTCTTGTAAAAGGTGGCTGAAAGTTGCAGTGGTAATGTGTTGAGATTGGCGCCGCATGTTTGTTTTTCACATACCCCATAATTGATCGTCTGAGCTTTTCACTCTAGAATTAACCACTGCTTTAAGAATATCTTAATTTTTGCATTCATTACACCATTTTCATTTCAAAAGTAACATTTTACAAAAGAAAAATATACTATTTCTGATCTTCAACTGTTCAACTGTGTAGTACAGTGCTATTTTCAATAGAATGGTTAAAAAAAAAATCAAAAGTTTGTTGTCTTTATGTTGTGCATGTACCATGATTCACACACAGTAATTTCATTGGTATCTAATATGGAATAATTTAGCAGTTTTTAATAGTGATGAGAAAGTACTGCCATGTTCGGGTGCTAGGTACTTGTAACAAGCAGTCAGACGCTTGGATGGACATGATTTGTGTACCAAGTATAATGGAAGTCAATGAAACTAGAAGAACTTCAGGAAATATGCTCGAGTTCCCCAATGACTTCCATTGTACTCGAGCTGAGCCTGTTTAAGCGTCTGACTACACGTAACGAGCACCCAAACACGGTCGTGTTCCCTTATGGCCAATTATTGAATTTGTTTTTTTATGCATAAATAAAATATTTACTGTTTGAAGACAGTAAGTTTGTTTATATCCACTGCTATCTTTTCTCCCACCTCCTTAAGTAGTGTATAAACAGTAAAGGCAGTACAAATTTACTTATCCATAGTATATATAAACTTGCATTTGAATAGGAATTTGCAAGCATTTGTGGTCAAATCTACTATATAAACGCCTTATCGCGTCTTTCTTTCTGTAACTGACATCCCGCTCCGCTGATTGGTCGCGGCCACCCGCCGCTGACCAGTCAGTGACACGGGATGTCCCTTACAGAAAGAAAGACAGAATGACCATAATGGCGCCCATACACCGACGACAGGCAGCAGAAGCAAATGAGGCAATGGAATCCTCGCAGCCTCCTCACATCCTCAAATCTTCCCCCATCCTCACAGCCTCCCCATCCTCACAGCCTCCCCCATCCTCACACCCTCCCCCATCCTCACAGCCTCCTCCATCCCCTCAGCCTCCTCCATTCTTGCAGCCTCCCCTATCCTCACATCGTCCACCATCTTCACAGCCTCCTCACAGCCTCCTCCATCCTCACATCCTCCCCCATCCTCATAGCCTCCCCATCCTCACAACCTCCACCATCCTCACAGCCTCCTCCATCCTCACAGCCGTCCATCCTCACAGCCTCCTCCACCCACACAGCCTCTCCCATCCTCGCAGTCTCCTCACATCCTCAAATCTTCCCCCATCCTTGCAGCCTCCCCCATTCTTGCAGGTGCCTTCATCCTAGCAGCCTTCCCCATCCTCATAGCCTCCTACATCCTCGCAGCCTTCTCCATCCTCACACAGCCTCCTTCATCCTCATAACCTCACTCATCTTCACAGTCTCCTCCATCCTCACAACCTCCTCCATCCTCGCAGCCTCCTGCATCCTCACAGGCAAATAAATCAAACCAGAGAAATTACACCTGGAAAAAGTATTGAATACGCTTCGTGACATTTTATTAATCTACTATATAATCGTCTTATCGTCTCTGTCTGTCTGTCTCTCTGTAACGCAAATCCCGCTTCGCTGATTGGTCGCGCCTGGCCGGCCGCGACTAATCAGAGATATTGCCGCGGGATTTAAACCCAGCTTCGCATTGCATTATTCTTAATTCTTCTTACATAAAGTACATACGTAGTCTAGAATACCCGATGCGTTAGAATCAGGCCACCATCTAGTATTTACTATAAAGATTTGAACAAAATATCATGTGATGTGAATAAGATAAGTACTTTTTTCCACATTTCTTATGTTTTCTGTATTTCCAAATACTTTATTTACTGAACATTATAAGCTTCCCTTCAATTGTCAGTTTAAAATGTCTTTATATGTGAACAAAGTGACTCCAGATAATAATATGCATCTGAATATGTTCTTTAACTCCAGTGGCCCATACTGCCTGTGATAGAGGCAGAGCTTCATTCCGGGTAGCAGCTCCAATCTTGATGAGAATGTGTAGTAGAAATGAGCTAGAAAGTTCAGAGAACAATGCCAAGTGCAATTCAGTTGAACAGCACAATTTCACAACAAAAGCCCTCAAAGTGCAAACTAGTAAAAGCCTTTCTTTTTATCCACCTTTGTCAGCTCTTTGCATTGTTTATTGATTAGCTGTAATGCTGCTGTCAGTATTTCACCAATAGTCTGATAGGATCTCATGACTGGCATTTTGCCTTTTTAAAACCATCTACACATATACATTCAAAAAAATCTCACTCTCCAGATCAGATGGGCTGATGACTGCCTGCGTCTTTTTATTATTATTAATGTTCTTGGAAACGAAGGATATTGAATAGCAATTTGGATCCACTGTATCTGCTGCCGGGATATACTTGAAAAGGTCACTTTGCAGGCAAGAAACCTTTTACGTACCTATATTTTTTTTTCATGCGCGATTATCATTAATGTAACGATGCCTAGCACATTTATATCAGCAAGGGAGCATGACAGATTGTTTAGTTCATTTGAAAAGATGCAGTAATCATCTGCAGGCAATTTTATGGCGATACCGTCTCTGTTTAACCTTTCGTTCTAGCTTCAGGTGGTATTATTGGCTTGCATTTTTAATATGTGGTGGGAGAGAGAGCAGAAATGCGCATATTGTTGTAATGTTAATTGAAAGAGTCTTATGTAGACCGTAATCACTCAGAAGAATAGTATTCCACAAGGTGCTGTTAAGTTGAGTTAAATAAAAAGTTTGAATGAGTTCTAATGCCAACATGTCTGGAACAAGATCTTTTTCTAAATGTTGCTAATCAAGAGCCCAACTGGTGCTATTTTACAACATGGAGCTAAAATAAAATATGTGGCACTTGGCTTTGTCAAAGTCTCGTCTATCATATAAAGGCAGTGTATAATTAATGTTCATGCTGAGCTATTTGGGTGAGAAAGTACCGAGTAGAAGTTTATACAAGAGTTCAGACTTTTATATAGATAGAAGTCCTATAAAGCTTCTTGTAGGGCAGACTTTTAAAAGATTAATTTGATTGATTTTCAATGCACTGTGAAGAAACTGAATTTATGTTTTATGGAATTTTGATCTTTTGTTGTAGAAACAAAGTTTTAGTAACTATTTTGTATATATCTGGTAGTTGATTTAAGAGTGCTAAACACTTAAGTTTGAATGTTTGGGCCACTGTGGCATATTTTCTTTAGATACTGCAACTGCCTGTGTGATTTTTCATGAGATTTGTGGAATATTTGTATGATATTTTTGGGCATTTTTTTCATCTGGAATAAAACTGAATAGGAATGTTTAAAGAGTACCTACCCTGTTTTACCGAAAATAAGACAGTGTTTTATATTAATTTTTTTTCTCCCAAAGATGTGCTACGTCTTATTTACAGGGGATGTCTTTTTTTCCATCTCCTTGCAGACCCCAATATGGTATCCCATTCATCCCCTTGTAGCCCCCATCATCCCCTTGCAGCCCCCAACACAGCATCCCCATCATCGCCTTGCAGCCCCATCATCCTCTTGTAGCTCCAATACAAAATCCCCATCATCCCTAGCAGCCCCCATAAGTCCCTTGCAGCCCCCAACATCCCCATCAACCCCTTGCAGTCCATAATATCCTCATCATCCTCTTGCAGCCCCCATCATACCCCTGTAGCCTCCAATATACCCATTACGTTACCTGCAAAAAAACCATATACCATACATACACACACACACCTTTTCTCACTGATCTGCGCTGAATGTATTTCAAATCTTGTCATATAACTGGCACACACCAATAAAGGAAATAAGTAGCAAAGGTTGTGTCTATGCAAAAAGTTTTTCTTTTTTTGCCACTTGAAAAAGGATAGTACATTCCCAACTTTTCGACTCAACAATTGAATCTTGATCAGGGGAATGTTTTCTATGTATAGAAAGAAAAAACAACATAAGTATATAACATTGGAAAGCAGAAAAAACATATGTAAGCAGCGTTTCCCTGTGCGCTCGGGATAAGTGCACACTATGCAGCCTGCTGTATGAACTGGTTACCACTATACACATCGGGTAACCAGGGACAGCGTCTGCAGAAAGCGGCTGCACACACGCACCTGCGCTTCTCTGCAAAAATTAAGTATTTACTGAGAGCGCAGGTGTGTGGACAAGGCGTCTGAAATTTTAGTGGTGCAATATAATATATAATTTGGCAGAGTTTGACTAGGGTCACACTTGCATTTTTTTCATACTTTTTTGGAGACCTGCATTTTTAAAAAATCATGTAAAAACGCACCCATAGGCCCCCATGTTGAAAAACGCATGCCCTAATAGCAAAAACGCATGTTTTAATAGCTAAAACGCATGTCTAAAGTGCCATGCGTTTTTGGCATGCGTTTTTGCACTTATGCGAGTAGCTGACATCGAAAACGCATGCAAAAACGCATGGTACATTAGTACCATTTAGTACCATCCAAAAACGCATGTGTTTTCCATAGGCGCCCATGTTAAAAAAACGTTAGTTCATGAACTTTTTTTGGGTGCTGATTTAAAAAACGCATGCAAAAACGCAGGGTGCCATCAGACACCTTAAAAAACGCATGCAGAAATGGAAAAAAGCATGCAGAAACGCATGCTTTTTTTTAAGGCACTAAAAAAACTTATGCCAAGTGTGACCCTAGCCTTAGCCTGGGGTTACACATAAGCACTGGATCCGTTATTTGCATCAGTTTTTCAACTTTAGAATTCTAAGTCCAAAAACTGATGCTGTTAACGGATCCTGGACTCAAGTGTGACTGCTCTGCTATGCGTTTTATAACAGCAGGACCCAAAAAATGCTGCAAGCAGCATTTTTTGGTGCAGTAAAAAGCATATCTTTTTAACATGGGGCCCTATGCGAAACGGATCCGGTAAAAAATGGCACTATCCGTTAATGGATCTGGTTTTTCTAGCATTTTTTGGCAAAAATGGCAAAGTCCAAAAAATGCATAGCTGTACAGGAGGCTCAAAAAACAGCTTAAAAAAAAACAGATTTGTTACGGGATCCGTTTCCCATAGGGCCCCATGTTAAAAAAACAGATCCGTTTTTCACTGCACCAAAAAATGCTGCTTGCAGCATTTTTTGGGTCCTGTAAAAAAAACGCATAGCAGAGCAGTCACACTTGAGTACGGGATCCGTTAACAGCTTCAGTTTTTGGACGTAGAATTCTAAAGTTGAAAAACTGATGCAAATAACGGATCCAGGGCTTATGTGTGACTCCAGGCAGGGCCGGCGTCAGCACCCGGCGTACCCGGGCAAGTGCCGGGGCCTGACTGCTTGGAGGGGGCCCACCGGGCCCCTGAGGGCTAGGGTCACACTTGCATTGTGACCCTAGCCTGACGCAAGTATTGTCTGCTGCAGTGCAGAGCGTTTAACGCTATGCGCTGCCAGCAACTGAGCCCATAGAAACCTGACGTTTACATTGACAACCAGTGGTTGTCAAGGTAAACGTCGGGTTTCTATGGGCTGCCTCCAGCGCATAGCATTAAACGCTATGCGCTGCAACATACAATACTTGCGTCAGGCTAGGGTCACAATGCAAGTGTGACCCTAGCCTCAGGGGCCCCTGAGCACTGCCCCCACACCCAGAGCCATATCCAGGGGCAGCTGGGGGGTCATTTTCAGGCTCCTGCAGCACCGAGGTCTCCCTCCTCCCCCCTCCACGGGAGCCGACAGAGCTGCACACACTCTGTGCTTACAGGACCTGTGATGATGTCACATGGAGGGGAGGAGTCAGGGATCACATGATCAGCTCCTCAGTGTATCCAGGACTGTGATGGCCACCATGAATGATGCTCAAATAAGGTGAAGTTTGTGTGTGGTCAGGAGGCATTTACAGTGTGAATGTAGCAGAGGTGAGTGTGTACTAGGTGCATGGAGCGGAGCCGTGTGTGTACAAGGTGTATGGCAATTAGGTGAAGGTTATGTGTGGGGTCAGGAGCTATTTACAGTGTGAATGTAGCAGAGGCGAGTGTGTACTAGGTGTACGGAGCAGAGCCGCGTGTGTACGAGGTGTACGAAGCGGAGCCGTGCGTACGAGGTGTACGGAGCAGAGCCGAATGTGTAAGAGGTGTATGGAGCAGAGCCGAATGTGTACGAGGTGTACGGAGCAGAGCCGCGTGTGTATGAGGTGTACGAAGCAGAGCTGCATGTGTACGAAGTATGTGTACCAGTGGTAGCCCCCCGCGGATTCCGCTCCTATAGTCCCAGCCGCCTTTGCCAGCAGCATTCTTCTCCAGAGTCTCTTCTGCCGCTGTCTGCATTCTGCAGCTCAGCATGGAGGGGCACGATGTAGTCATCACTGTGCTGATATGTGCAGAGCGACCGGAGGAGACCGAAGCCGCGAGAAGAAAGGTGAGGAGAAAGAGAGATCTGGACGGCCAGACACTCCGCTTGGCTGCTGTGCCACCATATGGCAGTGCGGCTCCATTGAGCTGCTTGCATTATTTGTGTGCTTGAGAATGCTTGTGTATATACCAAGCATCCTCAGACGCACAAAAATGCAACATTTTGCATTTGAAGGGTATTTTTAAAAAGCGCAAGGGAACGCAATCGCATTTTAGCCCACTCCTAACAACGTGTAATATACTCACTGTCAGAAACAGCTCTTGCTGGTTTCAGCAGTCACTGTTCCTGTAAGGGCCCTTTCACATCAGCGGTATTTTCAAATCGCGGCAGATGCGGTGAAAAAACCGCATCTGCCGCGATTACCGCATAACCGCGACACTTGCGGCACACTTGTGGCAAGCCCCATGCAATGTCTATGGGGCTTGCGGTAAGGGTGCGGCAAGTGCGGTTTCGGCACTTGCCGCAGGTGCGGCCGCGAAAAAAAACGCTGCTTGCAAAGGTTTTTTTCACGGCCGCACCTGCCGCAAGTGCCGAAACCGCACTTGCCGCACCTGCCGCACCCTTACCGCAAGCCCCATAGACATTGCATGGGGCTTGCCGCAAGTGTGCCGCAAGTGTTGCGGTTATGCGGTAATCGCAGCAGATGCGTTTTTTTCACCGCATCTGCCGCGATTTGAAAATACCGCTGATGTGAAAGGGCCCTAAGGCTGCCTTCACATAGGAGTTTTTTTAAAAATGTGGCAGTTGCGGTAAAAAACCCCCCGAATCTGCCGCATTTTCCGTCTAGCGGCTGCACTTGCTGCATGTTTGCGGCAAGCCCCATGCATTGTCTATGGGGCTTGCGGTAAGTGTGCGGCAATATATATATATATATATATATATATATAGTCTGCGATATGTACTTAAAGGGGGCCCACTGAGACCTTTTCGCCCGGGGCCCACAGAAACCTGGAGCCGGCCCTGACTCCAGGCATACTCACTTTCCAGAGTCTTCATTTATTTCCAGCACTGTTCCGGATGGTCTCCACTGATCTGTCACTTGCCACAGCTCCAGTGTTTCATGGAGCATGCCGCTGGTCACATAGCAATACAATTCTACAGGAAGCTCCTTCTGGCCTCATTCTGCTCTCATAAAGTTGCATAGAGAGCTTGTGATGTAACTTCTAGCCACTTAGATGTTACGGGCACAAGATGGCATTCCAGGACCATATCAATGCTGAAAAATGATGAAGCTGCCAGAAAGTGAGTATAAGGCTAGGGTCACATTTGCGGTTGTTTTTCAAAATCCGGATCCGGATTTGACCATTAAAAATGGTCAAAACCGGATCCGCTGCCATAGGCTTCAATAGAAAAACTAGATTGCACTTAATGCATCAGGTTTTCCAGACTGTGGTAAAAATCATGCAGGCTGCATTTTTCGGAGCGGTTGAAAAACCGGATCTGTTTTTTTTTTATAATGGCCGCCTATGGCAACTGGATCCGATACCGCAAGGTACATGAATGTACCTTGCGGTACCGTATCCGGTTTTTGGTGCCACAATGTTTTCTTATTGCAGATCTGGATCCATTACTTGTATTTAACGCACTACTCAAGGTCGGAAAAGAAAAAAATGCTAGAGTGATGTTTTAAAGAGTTTGTCTGGTCCAAAGGTATTGATGACCTATCCATGCAATAGGTCATTAATATTATATTAGTGAAGGTCTGATATCAGGTACCTCCATTCAACTGAAAATTGTCTACTGGCTGCCAAATGTAGTTTCATTAAGCAAACCTGCAACATGCAGCTCCATTCATTGTGTAGCAGACTCTGCCTGGTACTGCAGAACAACTTTTATTCATGATAATAGTAGCAATCCTGCAGAGCAGCACAGTTTATTGTGTTTGCATCAACCTGCCACAGGAAATTAATTCACACATAAGCCCTTGGTCCGTTTTTGGCATCAGTTTTTGCTTTTTTTTTTTTCTAAGTCCAAAAACTGATGGAAAAACGGATTAAATGTAATAAACATCCTATCCTTTTTTTTACTGCACCTAACAACATTGCTAGGAATGTTTTTTACCCAAAAACGTTGCTCCCAACGTTTTTTGGTGCCTTAAAAAAACGGATCTGTTTTTTTAAGCATTTTAAGGGAAAAAATGACTAAGTCCTAAAAACGTTCAGGGGCACAGGAGGCTCAAAAAGCACCAAACAAAAACCGGATTGGTCATGGAAAACACTTCCAAAAACGGATCTCTATGTGTGACTCTAGTCATACTTAATTAAACTAACGTTACATGGTTTGTAACTATTAGCCAAATATTCTTATGTGGCACTTGGTATGCTTGCTCCCTGCACTGAAAATCTAAAAAGTTCATAATTACTAATTTACATAAAAGTGTCTTTAAAAATAGTTTATGCAAATGGAGTCCGTGGAGCCTCGATTAAAAGTCTCAAACACGGGACTAACCAGATATCTCTCCAGGGAAGGACCTAGCCCTGGGGTGGAATCCTTGCGGAGACCACCATAACCACCATATTAAGTGGCCCTTTTAGTCAACATCCCACTCAGTTACGAGTTAAGGATATGATGACAAGGGAATTAACAGAGCCAGGTATCCATCCACAGACAGCTGTTACGGGGTATTGCCCCTCATCAGTGCGGAGTAGGATTCTGGCTAGGTGGGAGCAATGCCTGGTAGACAAACATCACAAAGTATTCACTGATCTCAGGGAGACCAGTCAAGGAAAACACTGTGGGCAGCTGGCTAAAGCGCTCAAACACAGTGAAAACCATGATGCATTGCACCCTGGGAATTTGAATATGCAAATGGAGTCCGTGGAGCCTCGATTAAAAGTCTCAAACACGGGACTAGCCAGATATCTCTCCAGGGAAGGACCTAGTTAATTCCCTTGTCATATCCTTAACTCGTAACTGAGTGGGATGTTGACTAAAAGGGCCACTTAATATGGTGGTTATGGTGGTCTCCGCAAAGATTCCACCCCAGGGCTAGGTCCTTCCCTGGAGAGATATCTGGCTAGTCCCGTGTTTGAGACTTTTAATCGAGGCTCCATGGACTCCATTTGCATATTCAAATTCCCAGGGTGCAATGCATCATGGTTTTCACTGTGTTTGAGCGCTTTAGCCAGCTGCCCACAGTGTTTTCCTTGACTGGTCTCCCTGAGATCAGTGAATACTTTGTGATGTTTGTCTACCAGGCATTGCTCCCAGCTAGCCACAATCCTACTCCGCACTGATGAGGGGCAATACCCCGAAACAGCTGGCTGTGGATGGATACCTGGCTCTGTTAATGCCCTTGTCATATCCTTAACTCGTAACTGAGTGGGATGTTGACTAAAAGGGCCACTTAATATGGTGGTTATGGTGGTCTCCGCAAGGATTCCACCCCAGGACTAGGTCCTTCCCTGGAGAGATATCTGGCTAGTCCCGTGTTTGAGACTTTTAATCGAGGCTCCACAGACTCCATTTGCATATTCAAATTCCCAGGGTGCAATGCATCATGGTTTTCACTGTGTTTTAGCGCTTTAGCCAGCTGCCCACAGTGTTTTCCTTGACTGGTCTCCCTGAGATCAGTGAATACTTTGTGATGTTTGTCTACCAGGCATTGCTCCCACCTAGCCAGAATCCTACTCTGCACTGATGAAGGGCAATACCCTGAAACAGCTGTCTGTGGATGGATACCTGGCTCTGTTAATTCCCTTGTCATATCCTTAACTCGTAACTGAGTGGGATGTTGACTAAAAGGGCCACTTAATATGGTGGTTATGGTGGTCTCCGCAAGGATTCCACCCCAGGGCTAGGTCCTTCCCTGGAGAGATATCTGGCTAGTCCCGTGTTTGAGACTTTTAATCGAGGCTCCACAGACTCCATTTGCATATTCAAATTCCCAGGGTGCAATGCATCATGGTTTTCACTGTGTTTGAGTGCTTTAGCCAGCTGCCCACAGTGTTTTCCTTGACTGGTCTCCCTGAGATCAGTGAATACTTTGTGATGTTTGTCTACCAGGCATTGCTCCCACCTAGCCAGAATCCTACTCCGCACTGATGAGGGGCAATACCCTGAAACAGCTGTCTGTGGATGGATACCTGGCTCTGTTAATTCCCTTGTCATATCCTTAACTCGTAACTGAGTGGGATGTTGACTAAAAGGGCCACTTAATATGGTGGTTATGGTGGTCTCCGCAAGAATTCCACCCCAGGGCTAGGTTCTTCCCTGGAGAGATATCTGGCTAGTCCCGTGTTTGAGACTTTTAATCGAGGCTCCATGGACTCCATTTGCATATTCAAATTCCCAGGGTGCAATGCATCATGGTTTTCACTGTGTTTGAGCGCTTTAGCCAGCTGCCCACAGTGTTTTCCTTGACTGGTCTCCCTGAGATCAGTGAATACTTTGTGATGTTTGTCTACCAGGCATTGCTCCCACCTAGCCAGAATCCTACTCCGCACTGATGAGGGGCAATACCCCGAAACAGCTGTCTGTGGATGGATACCTGGCTCTGTTAATTCCCTTGTCATATCCTTAACTCGTAACTGAGTGGGATGTTGACTAAAAGGGCCACTTAATATGGTGGTTATGGTGGACTCCGCAAGGATTCCACCCCAGGGCTAGGTCCTTCCCTGGAGAGATATCTGGCTAGTCCCGTGTTTGAGACTTTTAATCGAGGCTCCACGGACTCCATTTGCATATTCAAATTCCCAGGGTGCAATGCATCATGGTTTTCACTGTGTTTGAGCGCTTTAGCCAGCTGCCCACAGTGTTTTCCTTGACAGGTCTCCCTGAGATCAGTGAATACTTTGTGATGTTTAAAAATAGTTTGACTTTTATGACATGTCTGCTTGGTATATAGTTAAATGCCAGAAAACTATATACTTGGTATTTGTTAAATATGTTGTAGAGAAACTCTGGAGAACTATAGAGAAAAGGTCGGGCAACACTACCAAGATCACTGGTTACTGACCATAACAGGTGTGACCACAGTTGCAATGGGGCTGCTGATGTTCTGGAGTTGCACTCTTAAGATAAAGAAATCGACATCTTCTCTCAATAAGGAAAAAATCAGCACTCACCAGGTGTGATGTGCAGTCTCTTTTATTTTAGGTCCGTGATTACATAGGTGCAGGGAGTGGGAGTGAGAACTGTGGACAACGACGTGCATTTCACGCCTTACTGACGGCTTCAACGGGTCCAAACCCATTGAAGTGCTCAGTAGGGCAAGAAATGGCAAACCATCGTCCACCACTCTCACTCCCCCTCCCTGTACCTATGTAATCACGGACCGAAAATAAAAGAGACTTCACATCACACCTGATGAGTCTTTTCCTTCTTGAGAAAAGATTTTGTAGAGATCAGTAAATAACTATATTGAAATAAAGCATCCAGTGGTTAATACAAAAAAAAATCTAGAAAGTTGATCATTGAAAATTCCCTATTAAACCAAGTACTTTCATGACACTTTAGAACGAGGACTTACAATTGTTCGAAGAAGACAGAAAAAAATCCAAAAAGATATTTGTGGGTCAGTCAATACTATGGGTAATCTTTAAAGAAGAAAAGTTTGTGAAAAAGTATAAATAAGTATGTATTTGAACGATTTAGAGAACTGGGAAATTGTGGTAATAATTATGTTTATTTTAGTTACAATAATAGTATAATTTAACTTTATTTTGGTAAGTTTTAATTCCCCGGTAAAGTGTGACCAAGAGCAGTAAGGAATGAGTATTAAGCCGAATTTAGAAAAATATGGAGTCAAATTATATTTCTCTAAAAGTTCGATCTTATTCGAATCTAGTTGAATTAACTTTTTGTTGCAGTAATGTTTGGCAGAGTTAAGGTTTACCAACATCTTAAGCCTAAATCTTATTAGATTTGAGTAGAATAATATGGAAAAAGCAATATTTTGTATGCCAAAGTGAGAGAAATTGTAAAAAGAAACCAGCAGAATGTTTTAAGTCATTATAAGCCACAAATTCAGAGGTTAATAGAGTCTTAAGGTACATTCATATTTCTTTCAGAAAAATTCTGGTATGTATCTACATGATCAAGTATACAGTGGAAATGTCTGAAGCTGTATGAATGTCTATGTTGATTTTCTATTAAAAACTATGCAAGGTTGTTTGTGGGTGATTTTCACATTTCTTTCAGAGTAATATAAGCACTAAATTGAAAAAATAAATAGATAAAGAACTGTGCAAAAATATTCTTATTCTTATGACGCTTATGTATTTCTAAAGTTCAGAAAGATGCTGCATTTTATAATGCATAGACTTTTATAACCTAAAATTACAGTGGATTCATATTTTCATTTTATTAAATGCAATACAAACAGATAATACATTAGTGAGAAATTCGAAATTAGAGAAATATTTTACTATATGAACGATCATCTATGGCCAAGGATTTGTATATTATAATAATAGGTATGAAAGCAATCAGAAATATTTTGAATTGCAGATAAAATATATGAATTAAATACTAACCAAGCAAACTAACACCCAACGTGCATTTAGGCCTTTTAATAGCAAACTTCTTTGGTGTGTTTTTTAATATATTCTTCATGAAGGACAACCTCTGATAAAGTTTACAAATCTGTCAATCAGAGATGAAGATGTTTGCAAATTAGAATTGGCCAGATTTGCCAAATTTTGCCAATAAATTAGATTATAAGAAAATCAAGAGATGTTTATGACACTCTGAGCTCTCCTAGGACTGCATCAAAAACCTTTTTAAGATCTTTGATGCATACACAGCCATAGTAATGTACGGCAGTAAGATAGAAAACACGGCACTCACCATAGGTAGACTCTTCATGAATTTATTCCATGCGATTCAACATAGACAAACGCAGGGAGGAGAGGGGGTGCTGAGACTCGGTGACGGTTCCCCGTTTCGCAGCGTGACTCGCTGCTTCTACGGACCAGACTAGTTTGGTCCGTAGAAGCAGCGAGTCGCGCTGCGAAACGGGGAACCGTCACCGAGTCTCAGCACCCCCTCTCCTCCCTGCGTTTGTCTATGTTGAATTGCATGGAATAAATTCATGAAGAGTCTACCTATGGTGAGTGCCATGTTTTCTATCTTACTGCCGTACAAGACTTTGTTTGTTTAACACGCACACGTGCACCGCCTCACACAGGAATCGCACACTCTGTGGGTTATATCAAGCGATTTACAGATTGGCTGCGCCTGACTTTCTCTACCCTTAGCGGACAGCCATAGTAATGTCAAAGTAACCACAACAAATATGTCTTTTGGTAAATGGATGATAACCAGTTGAAACAGTCAATTTAATAACACACTACTAGGGATGAGCAAGTATGCTCGCTACTATTCGGTATACGCCGAATAGTAGCAGTATTCGGGCTACTCGCTACTCTCCGAGTACTTATGAGTACTCGGGAGTAGCGAGTAGTCCTAATACTTTCACAGTGTATCTATAGATACACTGCGAAAGTAACCTAATAGTGATTAAAAGTTGTTAAAAGATAATAAACTTACATACTCACCTTCCGACGCATGCACCGGGATCGGCAGAGAAGCCATCCGATTGCTGGTAAAGGACCTGTCACTACCAGCCAATCAGATGGCTGGTAGCGATCTGGCCAATCAGATGGCGCCACGTCACAACCACATGATCGCTAGCGGCTACCTGATTGGCCAATTTGCAAGGTCCTAGATGTACTATCAGGACCTTGCAAACTGGCCAATGAGGTGGCCCCTAGCGATGACGTAGTTGTGACGTGGCGCCATCTGATTGGCCAGATCACTACCAACCATCTGATTGGCTGGTAGTGACAGGTCCTTTTCCAGCAATCAGATGGCTTCTCTTCCGGTCCCTGTGCAGGCGTCGGAAGGTGAGTATGTACCGTATTTTTCGCTTTATAAGACGCACCGGATTATAAGACGCACCCCCAAATTTGGTGAAGGAAATGAGAAAAAAAATAGTTTTTAATGTTAAATGGGGTCCGCCTTATAATGCCAGTGTCCGTCTTACAATCAGTATATATGTCCCTAATCCTGGTACATAAACCCCCCAATTCTAGTATATATATCCCTCATCCTGGCATATATGTCTCTCATCCTCGTATACATGGCCCCATCCTGGTATGTATATTGCTCATCCTGGTATATATGCCCCCCATTCTGTATATATGGCCCCCATTCTGTATATATGCCCCCAACCTGTGTATATGTCCCCATCCTGTGTATATGACCCCCATCCTGTGTATATGCCCCTCATCCTGTGTATATGCCCCCCATCCTGTGTATATGCCCCTCATCCTGTGTATATGCCCCTCATCCTGTGTATATGCCCCCCATCCTTTGTATATGCCCCCCATCCTGTGTATATGCCCCTCATCCTGTGTGTGTGCCCCCCATCCTGTGTATGTGCCCCCCATCCTGTGTATGTGCCCCCTATCCTGTATGTATGCCCCCCATCCCCAACCCTTTGATTATGCTATATGGCCATCTTCCCCCCCAGAACCCCATGGCTCACCGAGGGGGGTACAGCTGCTCAGCGGGGGTGCCGGAGGGAGGTTCTCGTGAGTGGGGGACACAGCTGCAGGACCAGAGCAAGCAGAGATGTACCGGCGGCAGTAAGCGGTGGGCGCCGCCATGTTTTTGTGGCTGGCTGCATTCATTAACACTGCAGCCAGCGGTAGAGGCTTCAACAAAATGGCCGCGGCCATAATGGAGACCCGCGGCCATTTTGAAGCCTCTACCTCCACAGGCCGGCTACCACAAGAAACATGGCGGCGCCCACCGCTTGCTGCCACCGGTACATCTCCGCTGCTCCGGTCCTGCAGCGGTGCCCCCCACCCACCGGAACCTGCCTCCGGCACCCCCACTGGGCAGCTGCACCCCACAAACCCCCCTTACATGGTAATATTTAATTTTCAATATTTTTTTTATACATGAACTTTTTAAGACGCACCCCCGTTCCCCCCCAAAGTTTGGGGGGAACAAAAGTGCGTCTTAAAAAGTGAAAAATACGGTAAGTGTTTTTTTAACAACTTCTCTCACTTTTAGGCTACCGTACTTTCGCAGTGTATCTATAGATACACTACAAAAGTATTCGTACTCGCTATACTCGCAACGAGTAGCGAGTACCGGTACCTACTCGTTGCGAGTATAGCGAGCACGAATATTAAGGTACTTGCTCATCCCTACACACTACACATTTGAATGTTTATGTATTTTAAAATAAATAACATTCCCAGAATAATTAATTTTTGGTCGGAGGTGCCTGAGGTACTTATACACAAGTGATATATACAGAAGAAGCCATGACTTTTTAACAAGCAGTGGTCCAAAAAATAAATATTTTTGGGGAATAGCAACAGGTTTGTGATTGGAAAATGAAAAAGCAATGTATTGCCTTTTTTTAGTTATCAAAGAATTAATTTTCTGACTATAAGACGTTGCAGACCATTAGACGCATGCAGATTTAAGAGGAGAAATATAGGAAAAAATAAAAATTAAACAAAAATGTTGTTATAATGCATAATGGATTGTTATGTGGATCTGCTGCTGACACTATTATGAGTCACGTATTGACTGCCTGCAGGTGGAGGTTGCTGAATGTTGGTGGAAATGACTAATAGCTCAGGTAAACTGAGGGGGTGTATCTAAGCCTTCTGCTCTCCATCCCTCGGCCATAAATAATTCAGCTTACTTACACCAGATGTTGCTGATTCAGCTCATTCCTGATCTGAGACCTTTGGTGTGCAGACATTCTTTGGAGCAGCTGCAATCCTCCACATTTGAAGCTGCTGGGTGTCCCTGGTCCATGGGTGGAGGTAGGGGCTTTTTGCCTAGGGCTTTTTCAGGAGCTTAGGAGAAAGAGTGGTGACCCACCTGGTTACCTTCAGAGGTACTTCCTAGAACAGAGTTAGTTAGGGACCCTCATACCAGGGTCAAATTAGCATCTCCAGAATCTCCTCACCTACCTCACTATCCTATTCATGATTCCCACTCCCCCAAAAGCATAGTATTATGGTGGTAATGTCCCCATCCTAGTATATAGCAACCCGATCCTGGATATAGTACCCTCATCCTGGATATAGCACCCCCCCATCCTGGATATGGCCCCCATCCTGGACACAGCATCTCCTATCCTGGATATGGCTCCCATCCTGGATATAGCATATCTCATCCTGAATATAACATCCCTCAGCCTGGATATAGCATCCCCATCCTGGATATGGCCCCCCATTCTGCCACACACAAAAATAATAAACTATGTAAGTTACCTGTCCATCGCATCCTCTCCAGTATCAATGTCTTCCTGTGTGTGCTGGCATCTGATCATGTGACTGGTGCATGCAATGATGACATCACTGTGCTGTGCTGGTCGCATGTTCAGATGCCGGCACACACAAGAAGACATACTGCAGAGGGAGCAATGGAGTGGAGCGACAGACAGGTAAGTTACATTGCTTATTATTTTTGTATGCGTGACAGCATGAGGGACCATATCTAGGATGGGTGGTGAGTACACTCAGTGTACTATAATATGCGCTGCCCCACGCTCACTTCTCAGCGCCGGCTTCAGTGCTGAGGTAATGGACAGGCCCCTAGCGATGACGTAGTTGTGACGTGGCGCCATCTGATTGGCCAGATCACTACCAACCATCTGATTGGCTGGTAGTGACAAGTCCTTTTCCAGAAATCAGATGGCTTCTCTTCTGGTCACTGTGCACGTGTCGGAAGGTGAGTATGTACCGTATTTTTCGCTTTATAAGACGCACCGGATTATAAGACGCACCCCCAAATTTGGTGAAGGAAATGAGAAAAAAAATAGTTTTTAATGTTAAATGGGGTCCGTCTTATAATGCCAGTGTCCGTCTTACAATCAGTATATGTGTCCCTAGTCCTGGTACATAAACCCCCCAATTCTGGTATATATATCCCTCATCCTGGCATATATGTCTCTCATCCTCGTATACATGGCCCCATCCTGGTATGTATATTGCTCATCCTGGTATATATGCCCCCCATTCTGTATATATGGCCCCCATTCTGTATATATGCCCCCAACCTGTGTATATGTCCCCATCCTGTGTATATGCCCCCCATCCTGTGTATATGCCCCCCATCCTGTGTATATGCCCCTCATCCTGTGTATATGCCCCTCATCCTGTGTATATGCCCCCCATCCTTTGTATATGCCCCCCTTCCTGTGTATATGCCCCTCATCCTGTGTGTGTGCCCCCCATCCTGTGTATGTGCCCCCCATCCTGTGTATGTGCCCCCTATCCTGTATGTATGCCCCTCATCCCCAACCCTTTGATTATGCTATATGGCCATCTTCCCCCCAGACCCCCATGGCTCACCGAGGGGGGTACAGCTGCTCAGCGGGGGTGCCGGAGGGAGTTCTCGTGGGTGGGGGACACAGCTGCAGGACCAGAGCAAGCAGAGATGTACCGGCGGCAGTAAGCGGTGGGCGCCGCCATGTTTTTGTGGCTGGCTGCATTCATTAACACTGCAGCCAGCGGTAGAGGCTTCAACAAAATGGCCGCGGCCATAATGGAGACCCGCGGCCATTTTGAAGCCTCTACCTCCACCGGCCGACTACCACAAGAAACATGGCGGCGCCCACCGCTTGCTGCCACCGGTACATCTCCGCTGCTCCGGTCCTGCAGCGGTGCCCCCCACCCACCGGAACCTGCCTCCGGCACCCCACTGGGCAGCTGCACCCCACAAACCCCCCTTACATGGTAATATTTAATTTTCAATATGTTTTTTATACATGAACTTTTTAAGACGCACCCCCGTTCCCCCCCAAAGTTTGGGGGGAACAAAAGTGCGTCTTAAAAAGCGAAAAATACGGTAAGTGTTTTTTTAACAACTTTTACTCACTTTTAGGCTACCGTACTTTCGCAGTGTATCTATAGATACACTACAAAAGTATTCGTACTCGCTATACTCGCAACGAGTAGCGAGTTCGACCTACTCGTTGCGAGTATAGCGAGCACGAATATTAAGGTACTCGCTCATCCCTACACACTACACATTTGAATGTTTATGTATTTTAAAATAAATAACATTCCCAGAATAATTAATTTTTGGTCGGAGGTGCCTGAGGGTACTTATACACAAGTGATATATACAGAAGAAGCCATGACTTTTTAACAAGCAGTGGTCCAAAAAATAAATATTTTTGGGGAATAGCAACAGGTTTGTGATTGGAAAATGAAAAAGCAATTTATTGCCTTTTTTTAGTTATCAAACAATTAATTTTCTGACTATAAGACGTTGCAGACCATTAGACGTATGCAGATTTAAGAGGAGAAATATAGGAAAAAATAAAAATTAAACAAAAATGTTGTTATAATGCATAATGGATTGTTATGGGGAACTGCTGCTGACACTATTATGAGTCACGTATTGACTGCCTGCAGGTGGAGGTTGCTGAATGTTGGTGGAAATGACTAATAGCTCAGGTGAGCTGAGGGGGTGTATCTAAGCCTTCTGCTCTCCATCCCTCGGCCATAAATAATTCAGCTTACTTACACCAGATGTTGCTGATTCAGCTCATTCCTGATCTGAGACCTTTGGTGTGCAGACATTCTTTGGAGCAGCTGCAATCCTCCACATTTGAAGCTGCTGGGTGTCCCTGGTCCATGGGTGGAGGTAGGGGATTTTTGCCTAGGGCTTTTTCAGGAGCTTAGGAGAAAGAGTGGTGACCCAACTGGTTACCTTCAGAGGTACCTCCTAGAACAGAGTTAGTCAGGGACCCTCATACCAGGGTCAAATTAGCATCTCCAGAATCTCCTCACCTACCTCACTATCCTATTCATGATTCCCACTCCCCCAAAAGCATAGTATTATGGGGGTAATGTCCCCATCCAAGTATATAGCAACCTCATCCTGGATATAGCACCCTCATCCTGGATTTAGCACCCCCCCTACCTGGATATGGCCCCCATCCTGGATATAGCATCTCCTATCCTGGATATGGCTCCCATCCTGGATATAGCATATCTCATCCTGAATATAACATCCCTCAGCCTGGATATAGCATCCCCATCCTGGATATGGCCCCCATTCTGCCACACACAAAAATAATAAACTATGTAAGTTACCTGTCCATCGCTTCCTCTGCAGCATCAATGTCTTCCTGTGTGTGCTGGCATCTGATCATGTGACTGGTGCATGCAATGATGACATCACTGTGCTGTGCTGGTCGCATGTTCAGATGCCGACACACACAAGAAGACATACTGCAGAGGGAACAATGGAGTGGAGCGACAGACAGGTAAGTTACATTGCTTATTATTTTTGTATGCGTGACAGCATGAGGGACCATATCCAGGATGGGGGGTGAGTACACTCAGTGTACTATAATATGCGCTGCCCCACGCTCACATCTCAGCGCCGGCTTCAGTGCTGAGGTAATGGACAGGGAGATGCAGTGAAAATTACAATGGACTGATGAGTGGGGGCATGTGATCATGGGCTGCCTCTGGAGCCCGTGCCAGACTCCTACAGTTCGCTCCAGAGCCACTGCTCCCCCCTGCACAGCCAGCACAGCCCAACAGTTCATATATCTGGATTATACGATGCACACCCACTTTCCCCAAACATTTGGTGGAAAAAGTGTATCTTATCATCCAAAAAAGACGGTAATATCCCTTTTGTGCAGTAGCAACAGGTTTAGTGTTTGTTTGTAAATTGCATAAGCAATGGAGAAGCACCAGGGTGTAAGCAATAAGACCATTGTAGAAACATTGAAAAGCATCAGTCCAAGATCCAGAAGGAATTAATATGATTATTTATTGACTTTCATCTTGATTTCAAGCCATGGCAACTTGATCGAAGAACTCTCTGTAAGAAGATTGATTTTGCACAAGACTAGATAAATCCACCAGGGTTTTCTCCACCATTATCTTGACAGTATCCAGCCTTCGGGTTACTGGTCTTCGTCTTTGCCTTTGTTCTTCTATTCTTCATACTATGATTCGTCATATCATGATTTCCTTCAACAGAGATTACCTTTGTGAATGGTAAAGTTCCCAGCATCAGTACAGTAAAGTATAGAATATGTGAGTAGTTCATCTTTACAAAAGCCTGTGGAAATTTGCCTATGATATCCTTCATTTGTTGGAGGATTTAGTAATCAAGTTCATGTATCACAACCTGAAGCTGGGTGTTGGCATGTGATCATTATACTTCATGTGGTTTGAACAAAAGTTTGATTCTGCTGATTGTCTAGGGGCATCAGTGCTGTTAGCAGCAGAGGAGTTTAGAACATAATGGACGGACTAGCAGATGCTACTTGCTTCAGCAGGGGGTGAATGAAAATTCTCACTGATCCATGTCTAATTAATTTTCACAAATGTAAGGTTTTCCACACACTTGAAGGATAATTTGATCTACTTAGGAGGTGAGACAAAAACACCTAATTAAGGATGCACAAACCCAAACTGTTCTGAACCTTGCACATGAACTCCTAACTTTACGCCTGGCTCCTGTTCACATTTGTCATCTGAATAAAGCTAGTTGAAAGGTTGCAATGTAGCTAATCATCACGCTTTTAGGCTGTGGACACTTCTGGAACCATGGCTTGGCATGGCAGTGATTGGTCGGCATTCCACATGACTGGGCTTGTATAAAGGCAGGATCATGGGTTTCATATCGGTTTTGCTATGAATAGCACAGGGATAGATGCTATTGAAGTGAGGGATAGTCATAGGTTCCAGTGGGGCATACCCTTCCAAAAGGCTAAGTGTGGCGACTGCAGAAGGCCCTGTGTGGCTAAGCTATAAGAACAAGCTCTATTTCACCACTCTACACCATATTCTGTCAGCTTTATCTAGAAAAAGCTGTGTGTGGAGAGTGTGCATCTAATTTAGTGTGCTTATGCTCTCAAAAACCTGTTAGTGCATTGCAGCACACCCCGTGAGGCTAAGCTATAACAAAAAACTCTATTTTACCACTCTTGCACCAGTTTCTGTTGACTTAATCTTCAAAACAGCTCTCTTACTGAACTGCACCAGGCTTTGTGTGTGTACTCAGACAAAGAGTCTGTGTAGGTAATCTTTGACATGGGTCTGTGGGGGAACTCAGCATTCAAGTGTTCTAATAGTCTGCAGCGCAGTCTCTCTGTATACAGGCCATCTAATCATCTGCACTATCTTTTGAACTTAAAATTGGCGATGCCTCCCAAACCTAAACTTGTGCCTGGTGGTGTGAGGTGGTCATCCAAATACTTGGTCTCTAATCAGTCTTCTGATAAGCTACAATAAAATGTGGAGAAAAAAACAGACAGCCCTTCCTTTAAGCTTTTCAGCCAAGGTGCAAATCTATATAGCTAAAAGCCTCTCTCGTACCCTAGGGGTCTCTGTTTCAGTGGGCGGTAGTAGGAGACATACCTCTTCAGTAGCACCAATATAACACTTATAAACATCAGTGTTAGCATGCATTGACTTAACCAGTGTGCTGCTATTATTTTTGATTATATATTACACAGCTATATAAATTTGCACCTGGGCTGAAAAGCTTAAAGGAAGGGCTGTCTGTTTTTTTCTCTTCATTTATTGTGTGCAGAGCAGCTGGCTCTGCTGCTGGACTTGCCCTCCTGCCTCCCTACCACTGGGTGCTACTGAAGAGGTATGTCTCCTACTACCGCCCACTGAAACAGAGACCCCTAGGGTACGAGAGAGGCTTTTAGTGTAGATAGGGACCCTTCAGAATTATGGTCACCGAGACGTGGTTGAAGGGCTGGCATCCATTGGCCAATGCATGCGCAAAGAACCATAAAAACGGAAAAAAGCGGAAAAAAAATTTACATCTGAGTTTTTTTGAAAAAACTTTTTAGTTTTTATTTTTTCTCAAAAATAACACCAATATAACACTTATAAACATCAGTGTTAGCATGCATTGACTTAACCAGTGTGCTGCTATTATTTTTGATTATACAATAAAATGTGGAAAGAAAAATTAGAGGAGAGGAATAGGTGGACAGACATTTAACCTCAGCAGAACTAATGTCATACGACCACTCACAAACCAGTAGTATACGCAAGGAGATGGCCACGCAGAAAAGGTCTTGTTTTAGCAGTGGTCTCTCTGACAGCTCTGGGCTTGTCGACAACTCCCTGAATTACAAAGTCCATTAAGGCAGAGAGTTAGAAGAACTCAAACAGAAGGTGGCTGTCTTCTGGATCAACCATTAAACAGGGAGTTCTTTCTGGGACTTTTTAAGAGTTTCAGTGACTCTCTTAAAAGGGATATTAATGAACAATTTGACGAAATAAGACTCTCATTTGCTGCCATTACATCCAAGAATAACCTTACTGAGACGGCTATTGGTGATTTAAAAAAAGACAATAAAGATTTAAAAGATGAACAGGACAAGATGAGAAAAGAGATTACGTTTTTATGTGAAACGTTAACATATGGAGAGAACAGGGATAGGTGTTGTAATTAAAATTTAGAGGAATCTCTTAGAAAACTGGATCTTCAGAGATAGTTCTATACCTAAAAACTCTCTGTAAAAATGTATTTCCTTCTATCTTAGATATCGAGCTTTCAATCGAGAGGGCACATAAAATACCCAAACCATCGTACCTCCCAGAGAACATCCCAAGGGATGTTATAGCTAAATTTACTTTCTATACAGCTTAAGATTTACTAGCTAATTTTCTTAAGGTTAATAAAGGTTTCCCACCCTGATATGATAAAATTAAAATCTTTGCTGACATCTCAAAAGAAACCATGTTAAAAAGGAAAGCTCTTAAACCAATCACAGATGCCCTTCGTGCAGGCAGCATAACCTATCGCTGGGGCCACCCATCTGTGATCTGTGACAGTAATTTTCTCTCTTGGTCATAGGGCCTTCTCAATAACTGAGAAAGAGGAGGGTCTAAAGGTCCTCAAAGATCTTTTCCTTTTAAATACTTGAAATTCTGTAGAAATTTGTTTTTAACTTCATCCTTTTTTGAATTCCCATTTAATCTCTTCCGGGACTAGTTCATTAGTTGAGTAGTAGTTGAAATGGAAGTCTCCTTTTATAACAGATTGTTATTTTGGAGGAACATATTTTGTCTGCCACTCTATATATGCCAAACCACCCAAGCGCAACAGTTTGATAATGGCTAATAAGTTTCTATTGTTAAATGTTAATGGTCTCAATTCGCTGCATACGAGGTTTTTGGTTTGAAGGGACCTTTTGAAATATAAGATAGATGTTGCCAGTCTCCGGGAGACAAAATTTGCCCTAGAGAAAAATTTTCAAACAAATAGTTTCCTCATATATATTTGGCTTCAAACAAAAAAATGAAGTCTGGGATGGACATAATATTTGGAGAACACATCAAATTTGAAGAATTGGAGGTTATTAAAGATGAAGACTGACGTTTTCTGATCTTGATATGCAGGATAGATGATAGTGAATGCACATTAGTCAATTTGTACGCACCAAATAAGGGCCATATATCTTTTTTAAATAAGCTGCTAAGATCGACTCTTCTAATAGAGCAAGAAATTCCAATGTGACGCTGGATCCAGGGAAGAGCTACATGATGTATTCCGTTGTATGAATGCATCATCAGTGGAATATACTCATTATTCGTATGCACTTGGATCATTGGCCAGGATAGATCTAGTAGTTACTGATATCCATACACTAATGAAGTGTGGCTCAATCTCTATTATACCAAGAGTGTGGTCCATTCTTCTATTATATTTCAGGTTTCCAGTACTAAATATCCAAGTCATCAAATCTGGAGGGCAAATTCTTACCTTTTTAATCACCCAGATTAGAAAAGTTTGATTTTTATTTTAAACAGAACAGCTCTTCAAATCTGGCTATTCCACTACTTTGGACAGCTCATAAAGTTGTGATAAGGGGCAGGCTGATTCAGCTGAATAGAAGAATAAGAAAAGCTAAGCTATAACATGCTGAAAATATTTTACATAAAATGAAACTGTTAGAAAACAAGCAAATGGAATCCCCATCAGAAAATACCCATAAAGATATCTTGAGACTAAGAGTCGAGCTGAAGTAATTATTGGCTTCAGAGACCGATAAAATAGTCTAAATATAAAAGGCTAATTTATATCATTGTGTTGACAAGCCGACCAAACTATTTGCAAAGAGGGTCAAAATTTTGAGAACAAAAACTAGAATTTTTCAGATGAAAAGTGGCAATGATTTGGTCTGTAAAAAAACAAAAGAGATCCCTGATATCTTTGTTGATTATAATAATAATAATAATAATAATAATAATATAATAATAATAAATTATTATACGAAAGTTATATAACTTGAAAGATACCCCAATGAAGGTACACCCTTCCCCAGACGAAATAGCTTCTTTTTTAGACTCAATTTGGCTCCTCTCTCTAAAGAAAATTTGGATTATCAGAACTCCCTTTTTACTGAAATTGAAGTTAAATACACTATAGATAAACTAATCAAATGTAAGTCCCCAGGCCCAGATGGCCTACCTAATGAATATTATCAACATTTTAAGGATTTTCTAGTACCTTATCTTACAGCATAAATGAATGCCACAACTATTAGTGGTTTTTCACTTGCTGCCAAAATGCAGGAAGCAATTATTACAGTAATATTTCTAGAGGGAAGAAAGAAACAGATGTCGTAGGTAATTATAGACCAATCTCGCTACTCAATTGTGATATATGAATCATTGCGAAAACTCTAGCTTTACGTCTACAGAATGTCTCCTCCAAACTATTACATGTGGACCAAACAGGATTTGTTCCAGATTGAGGAACCTCAGACAGATCTTGACGTGCGATAAATATCTTATCACATGTTGAGAGTACTGGAATGCCAGCCCTAGTGGTCTTTCTCGATGCCGAAAAGGCATTTGATGGAGTTCACTGGGGTTTCCTTTTCGAAGTTCTGGGCAGATTTGGATTCGAGGGTGAATCTTAAATTCTGTGAAATCCCTTTATAATTCACCATTGGCTAGAGTCCTTACAAACAACACCCTCTCTAATAAATTTTATCAGAGGAATAGGACTTGCCAAGGATGTCCTCTCTCACCCACGCTCTTTGATTTCTTCATTGAGCCTCTGGCTGAGAAGACACGTGCAAGTAGTTTGATCGATGGAGTGTCATTACATGGAAAACAATATAAAATCTCACTATTCGCTGATGACATTTTGCTTACTATAACTAATCCTGGAACCTCTTTAAAAAAACCTGCTCCATACTCTGGGAGAATTCTCCAACATTTCTCATTATTAAATAAATTTATCTAAGACATAGGTATTACACTATCATCTAGACCAGGGGTGGGCAACTCCAGACCTCGAGGGCCGTACACAGTGCAGGTTTTCTGTATATCCTTAGCATTTGACAGTTGGTAATTTAATCTCCTGCACAGGTGATGGTTCCTACTGTCAAATGCTAAGGATATCCAGAAAACCTGGACTGTGTGCTGCCCTCGAGGCCTGGGGCTGCCCACCCCTGATCTAGACCAAAATTTAATTGAATGTCTTAAAGCGAAGGCCGATTTCTCATGTGGAGAAAATAATTTGAAATATTTGGGAATTAAGCTTATAAAACCTCTGTCTTCAATAACAGCTTCTAACATGATGGATCTTCACAAAATGTGTCAATCAGATTTATTACAAAATTGAACTTATCATGGTTTGACAGAATCTGTTCATACAAAATGTGAGTTTTACCCAAGATCTTATATGTTTTAAGATCAATGCCCCTTGCTATTTCAAAAAAATGGCTGCAAGCTTCAAAGTCAACTAGTCACTTATATTTGGAATAAGCGCAAGCCAAGAGTTGCGAGATCTATTTTAGAAAAACATAGAAGAAGGGGAGGCTTGGGATTACCCAATCTTTTTGCTTATCATGATACATCTATCATTGAGCTCAGCCAAGAATGGTGGGACACAGAAAATAAGCCCTCTTGGGTTGATATGGAGAAGATTTCTAATAAGGACAACATGATTAAATCGGTGATAGTTGCTATACATAGATACCTATGTGACTTAAAAAAAAGGCTACCGAGAGCTGTCACCGTGAAAGTGGCTGTCCAATCTTGGAGACTTCTTCTGAGAAAATCAGCAAAACGTTATCAGGTTTCCCCACCAACTTGGATGCCCATGGATATTCTAGAACAGGGGTCTCAAACTCCAGACCTCGAGGGCCGCACACATTCCAGGTTTTCAAGGTTTCCATAGCATTTGACAGTTGAAGTTTGACAGTTGGTCATTTGATTACCAAGGAAATCCTGAAAACCCGCACTGTGTGCGGCCCTCGAGGCCTGGAGTTTGAGACCCCTGTTCTAGAATATATTTCAGCTAGAGTTAAGCTGAATGCTTGGAAATTGGCTGGAATTCTAAACATCTCTGACATACTTAATGTGGCTAATGTACTCCTACCATTTCAAGCCTTACAAGAAAGGTATGATTTTAAAAATTCTGATAAAATGTGGAATAATTTATGTGATTTGATGGAGAAACGCACTCTAAATTTCTTCTTTCCCAAAAATAACATGCAAATGTTCCAATTTCCCAGGAGTCTATTATTTTGGAAAACAGGTTATATTTACCAACATATTAATTTAGACAATTCACTTATTAGGACATCTCATTTGGATGTTTGGGAGAAAGAACTTGGGTTGCAGTTATCTTCATAACAGTATTAAAAAACTCTGAAATACATCTATAGGCCATCCACTCTGTCTCTTTAATAGAGACTTATTATAAATAATATACCAGCTATTATCTCGCCCCTCTCAGGGTCCATCTGATTAAGCATCAGAATACTTCCTTACACTGGAGAAATTGTGGGAGAGTGGAAACCCTATCCCATGTATTCTGGGGATGTAGAGCTCTCAGATGCTATTGGAAACAGATTCAAAGGCTTATTTGTAATGTTACAGGACTTAATATTTGTCTTAACCCACAAATGGTTCTACTTCTTGTGGATATGGAAGACCTTACTATGCAGCACAGATACCTAATTATGCATATACTTCTTGCCTCAAACAACACCATTGCCTCCCATTGGAGAGATCCTTCTCCTCCCTCGGCCCAAGAGACCATTGCTATACTTGCTGGCCATAACTCCTACAAATATTCTTTTTCCCTACGAAATTACCTACTTCATAAATTTAGTGCAAAATGGGAATTTTGGAATACTTATTGGCCATCTCCTTGCCGAATTAAACCACTAATTGAGGATGTTGCCGGAATGTAACCCAACTTCAGTGGTTTGGCCTGAAAGAGATAGGCTGACAAGTAGTTAGCTCCATTGAAATGTTGATATATTTCCTTTCCTCTTTTCTGTAAAGCTTCCAGATATCTGTATTTGTTTCTGTATTTATTTCTGTATCTGTAGTTGTATTTGTATTTGTATATGGTTTGTTATCGAATCCTGCGATGGAATCTACTGAATAAGTTATCTAAATTAGATGCTGTACATTCTTATCTTTATTTCTGTGTAACTATTTGTACTCTACATGTGATGTTTTGTAATGCATATAATGCTATTGCTACTATTATAATTCTAATAAAAATTATTTGAATATCATTTGCACATTTTTTGGGGGTGGGAAAGAATTATGAGAACATCAAATAGGGGACATGGTTGTGGTAGTGTATCAGTGAAATATTGAGTAAAATCTTACTTTTCAAAATAGGTGTACTCAGTTATGCTGAGCATTGTATAGACTCTATTATCTATCTATCTATCTATCTATCTATCTATCTATCTATCTATCTATCTATCTATCTATCTATCTATCCTGTAATGGCCACTTTACACGTGGCAGCAGGAAGATAGGAAACGGCAGGTGTCAGAGACAATTGTACCTTTTACCTTCAAAACACCTTGAAGTAGCTGCGTGTAATTCAGGTATCTGCAAGGTGTTTTGAAGGTAAAAGGTACAATTGTCTCTGACACCTGCCGTTTTCTATCTTCCTGTTGCCGCGTGTAAAGTGGCCATAAGGGATTACTAAGGCATGTAGAGCCTCTACAGAATCTGTTCCTGGGTCTTATCTACAACCAGATACTCATCCAACACATGTAAATGCTCCAGATCTAACACTGTGTCTATAGAGCCCTGGAACTGGCAACTGCTTTACTATCTCACCCCTTTGTTTGTACACTATATAACAGATCCTCATCATTGCAAAATATATGGGTACCAAGTGTAGACCCTTGATTCCTGAGGAATACTCTTCACAACTATCACGTTTTCAAGCAAACTTTTCAGTGTTAAGCCCCTGAATTGGCCAGTTTCAAAGTTTCCCTTGGACACCTCCAGCTTAGGCATATTGGATTCAATGAATGCTTTCTCATTCTCCTCGCCAGTGAGCACACAAAATGGAAACTTGTTTCTCTCTTAAAAAGTCAATTAGCAAATTTGTTTGGAAATACAAAAAGGCCAGATTACCGTATACACTCGTGTATAAGCCGACCCGTGTATAAGCCGACCCCCCTACTTTTGCCCCCAAAACCTGGGAAAACCTATTGACTCGTGTATAAGCCGAGGGTGGACCCCAGTACAGGTGTACAGCCCCCAGCAGTGTGGTATACAGGCCCCCAATGGTAGTATACAGCAGCCTCCCCAGTGGCATATACAGGCCCCAGTAGTATATACAGCAACCCCAGTGGTATACAGCAGCCTCCCCAGTGGTATATACAGACCCCACCAGTATATACAGCAGCCCCAGTGGTATATACAGCAGCCCCAGTGGTATATACAGCAGCCCCAGTGGTATATACAGCAGCCCCAGTGGTATACAGGCCTCAGCAGTATATACAGCAGCCCCAGGGGTTATACAGCAGCCCCCAGGGGTTATACAGCACCCCCCAGGGGTTATACAGCGGCCCCCAGGGGGTACCAACATCCCCCTGGGGGTACCAACAGCCCCCAGGGGGTACCCAGCAGCCCCCTGGGGGTACCAACAGCCCCCTGGGGGTACCAACAGCCCCCTGGGGGTATGCAGCAGCCCCCTGGGGGTACCAACAGCCCCCTGGGGGTACCAACAGCCCCCAGGGGGTACCCAGCAGCCCCCTGAGGGTACCCAGCATCCCCCTGGGGGTACCAACAGCCCCCTGGGGGTACCCAACAGCCCCCTGGGGGTACCAACAGCCCCCTGGAGGTACCCAGCAGCCCCCAGGGGGTACCCAGCAGCCCCCTGGGGGTACCAACAGCCCCCTGGGGGTACCAATAGCCCCCAGGGGGTACCCAGCAGCCCCCTGGGGGTACCAACAGCCCCCAAAAGCTAGCACTGTCCCCCCTTGTAAGGGCCCCCCCCCGCTGCTTATACATTACCATCCCGGTGTTCTGATCGGCGCCGCTCCTCGGTGCTTCTTCTTCATCCTCCCGTCCTCGCTGGCTGCATCCGGGATCTCCGGCCGTCGCGCGATGACGTCATATCGCTGCGACAGCCGGAGATCCCGGATGCAGCCAGCGAGGACGGGAGGATGAAGAAGAAGCACCGAGGAGCGGCGCCGATCAGAACACCGGGATGGTAATGTATAAGCAGCGGGGGGGGCCCTTACAAGGGGGGACAGTGCCAGCTTTTTGGGGCATATATGAACTGCTTCCCCCTGCCGCTGATTGACAGGGGGAAGCAGTGCATATATAATGAGCGGCCCCACGTGACGGGGCCGCTCATACAGCAGCCTCCCCCCGCCTCCTCCAGCCTCCACAGCCCCCACCACAGCAGGTGGTACCGTATAGACCCGTGTATAAGCCGAGGGGGGGACTTTTCAGCCCAAATTTTGGGCTGAAAAACTCGGCTTATACACGAGTATATACGGTACCTCTGAATCTATTAATGCGCCCTAAATGCGAGGGAGGCGCAGGCCTGCCTAACCTATCTCTTTATCACCAAGCCATCCTTTTGGCAAACTGGCTGAAATTAACAAGATGGCTGGAGAAAGAACATGTCTAACACATTGAAATGCAAATCTTGGGAAAAAATGCAACGAAATACATATGGACGGACTGTTCCCTCCCAAAAGAAGGATTGGGAGATATTCTCTTCGCCACCTTACAAGCTAGACGCACACTGATCCCACTCCACTCTCCGACATGCAACTTTCTAGATAAAATCCCGATAGGACTAATCCCCTATCTTTTTGCTCCGGATTTCATAGATCCTTATGACCTGTGGTCCTCCCTGCCACATAAACCTATTTCACACCTGCTACAAGGGATAATCCCGTGTGCTAACGGCTGACCGCTGGCGGCGAGGAAACGCCCCCTTAACCATATACAATACCTTCATGTAGCTCATTATCTGAAATTGATCTCTAATTTGCCGCAGCCCCACACCAAGTGGCTTTGGTTGGAGATTCTAACGAAGGTCACCCACCCCATTCCAAGAATGGTATCTAAACTCTACTCTAATCTCATGAATACTGCAGACAATACCACACCATTATTCTTACACTCTTGGGAGACTGAATTGAATATCACTCTTTCTACACTAGATATACGAAGAGTGTGCCTCAATTCGCATGGTTTCTCACGGTGCGTGGTATCACAGGATATGGCGTATAAATTGCTCTTGCGGTGGTACTACACACCAGATAAATTGTATCACTTGGGTCTCGTTGGCTCCCCTCAATGCTGGAGATGTGAAAAATCGCGAGGCACTTTATCCCATATCTTCTGGTCCTGTACGGCTATTTGTGGTTTTTGGTGTGGAGTTATGGGGGTTATGCGCTCACTTAATTTAATAGAGACAGATCTGTCAGCTGCGGAGGTACTCTTGTCCCTTCCTACAGATAATTTTCACCCCAAGAAGCATGGGTTGGCCCCTCTGATGCTGGGGGCGGCAAAACAACTGATAGCCCTTAAGTGGAAGCAGCAAAATCCACCATTGTTGGAAGAATGGAAGGGTAAAATGAGAGATCTGTTTAGACTAGAGGAACTGACGAGCTGGGACTCTCTGACCCATGATAAGTTCAGGAAGACCTGGACTCCATGGATAAAATATTTAAATGACATTACACCTTAGATATAGGGAATTAGAGAAGCAAAGTGGTGATGGGAGAAGTAGTCTATAGCCACAGGAGTAGAAGTCATCTTTGACTATTTTCCATTTATACTGCAAACTCATAGGAAGTCTAGAGGTAATATTGCCCAGTGAAGCGATATGTAGACTAAATTGAGCGCTGCTGATCTCTCTTTAGCAAACCTAAAATCGGTGACCTGCAAAAATTGTTTCATTTTTTTTTTAGATGTGGGTAACATCGCGGATGCTTTCTATAATGGGAAGGTTATGTTTTGATGTTTTGATGTTTTTGTTACTCCCCGGTTACTCCCCGGTTAGTTTTGGGGAAACTGTTAATTTCTAATTTCTTTGTAATTTGTCGATGTATTCCAGTGACTATAATTACTTCATTAATGCTTTTGATATGTGCCACTGGGCACACGTTTTTCTTCTATGATTTTATAATATAAAATAAAGAATTTAAAAAAAAATATAAACTTGTTGGCTGTGAATGCCAGGTAATACTGCTTTCCTCCACACGTTCCAATGCACAGGAAAGTCACGTCCTTTAATCACAAGGTGTAACAATTTCTTAGGCTAAGTGCACATCTAAGATGTGCTTTGCATTTTGGAGGAATGTGTTTTCACTTGTGTTTTTACCAAAAAACGCATTGAAGTTCATGGTTTAACGCACCCATGGACTTGTTTGGGAAGTGCATATAAACGCGGTAAGAATGAATTGTAAAATGCAGTTGCATTTGAAAACATGCATTTTTTTCCCAGCGCATAGGGAAACGTGACAAGCAACTCTTTCCTGTGTCATCTGTTAACCTTGTGATTTTTTACCTGATGAAGGGTTAATCCCGAAATGCGTAAAAAATAAAAATCACATTAAATATATCTCCCCAAGTTGAGATTATTCGTCCTGGCGGGAGCGTGGTCTGAAAACCCTTTTCTTTCCACACTACTTTTGTTACCTTCTCAAATATACTTAGGAATGCCTCAGGATCATCTTCCGACATGCCCCTTTTATTGTCTTCCTCACTTGACTGGAGTTCCATCTGCTGTTGATGCCACGGCTTTAATTGTTATTGCTACAGCTCCAACTGTTGCATCAGGAGTTCATTGGTCTCTTACTAGGTCTGCTGTTGCTGCTGGCATTGCTGCTGCGGGATATTGGCCTAGAGCAGTTGCATAATCAGCTCCTCCATGTTTCCAGCCTGTGCCTGAATAGCTGAAATTGTCTTCACCAATGACATACAAATTAACCTAGCAATTGCTTGTGCTCCTTGGGATTGCTGCCCACACTCCTAGCACCAACTGTGAAGTGTTACTCACTGTGGCATGAAGTAGCTTGGTGCTAACCTTGTAGATTTATTAAAGTCCATAAATCTCCACAAAGACTGAATTAGGCAGCTAAAACGCCTTAAAGAGGCATTTTTAAGACCTGTAACTAGAGATATGGGGATGGGCAGTCCCACCCTGCTCTACTGGCCATTCCTAAATTCCGGACCCAAAATGTGGGCCTATTTGAAAAAAACTTCTCTGCACTATCTGTACTGGAGCCTTCCTCTCCAGGTCTTATATCACTGAAGCTAGCCACATTGGTGACACATACCCACCATTGAGGACTTCTCCGACTGCAACCTTATAATAAATAAACTTAAGTATATAATCTCAGGTGTTTTATACCATACTGCTAGTGCTTTTTCTAGGTATAGAATTTTTTTTATAGCTTTGCTCATTACACCACAGAGCATTTTACTCAGTTCTAGCAGTTTTAGCTCCATTTATCGTGAGTATTGTATTACACTAACTGCTTTTCATTTTAACAATGCTCTTTGTTATGCAGCTTGAAGTTTTGTATATATTGCAATGTCCTGTATTAAGAATTGTGCAGCTCTAGTCAAAGGGTTTGCCACATGAAAGAAATGAAAGCCAAGTTGAACCAATTATGGTGCAACACGAATAGCAACCCTATGAATACACCGTTTCTTGATATGTGAGAGACGCCACACAAATTATAAAAGAGCTAGATAGAGATGGTGTCAATTTAGATTGCATTGAAATTATTTTTTATATCAAGAGTTTGTTTGCAAGTATCGCTCATGAGATAAGATGTAATATCTCTGGTTAGAAAGATATTGAATTATTTCTAGCCAGAGATATAGATTATCATCTAATATAAATGATTAGAAGAAAATTGGGACATTTGGATTTATTTTGAAAAGGAATCATTTAATCTTTGAAGACTTTTTCTTATTCCAAAAACAAGAAACACCTATAGGTGCGGTCTGTGTCAAAACGTTTGTAAATGTATTTTTAGGTTAAAGGAAAAAAATATTTATTTTAACAGATTATATGAATCATCCAGCAATAAACTTGGAGGATTTCATTTTAATATTGAAAAACTCTAAATAAAATTTGAGATTAAATAATTTATAGAACTGAATAAAAATAAAATTATCAACAAACTTTCCATAAATTATAGAAAAATTTAATTGTAAAAATTCTGAGCAACTTTATTGCTACTCTTTTGTGGGGAGGGTCAAACTTTCTCAGACATCCATTCCTTCAGAAAATTAACTATTTGCGGTGTTACATTTTTATGACCTTTTCATGTTGTTTTTTCGCTAGAAAATAAATATACGTATAAATATAAGTAATGTCTTCTTTCAGCATTTTCCTCTTGCCATCTCCAAACATTGATAATCATTTAAAATAGCATAGTAAATTATCATGTATTAAAGGTGTTGTCTGTGCTTTTTGTAGAATTTCTATGTGTATCAAGGCTGCAAAATGTTGACAGTAGGTAATATACATCCTATCAACATTTTGCATTGTGACCCAGATATCACATATTTGCGACTGCCAGAGAAAGACCAGGGGGAGTGTTTGTGTTGGAGCCTGTATGTAAATGGAGAACTGGTCATTTATGCTCAGACTCTTCTAAATACGCCCCCTCCTCCCAGTCTCAGCATGCCCAGCCACCCCCATGACTCCTAAAGGCTCGGCCCAAGCCATAATATGACCACCCACCCCTATTGCACACAAAGGTCCCCTTTTCCACTGACACAGTGTGCCGAATCCGCAGTTGTGTGAAAGAGATTTGGCACACTGTGCCAGTGAAGGAGGAGGACTGCTGTGTGCAATGGGGGTGGGTAGTCATATTAGGGGTTTGGGGAGACTTGTAGGAGTCTGGGGGTGGCTGGGCATACTGAGACTGGGGGGAGGGGGAGAGTTTGGAGTTGTCTGGTTGTAAACGACCAGTTGTGCATTTACATGCAGGCTCCAACACAATCACACCCCTTGTCTTTCTCTGGCAGGTGCAAATAGTGATGTCTGGGTGACAATGCAAAATGTTGACGGGATGTATATTACAAACTGTCAACATTTTGCAGCATAGATGTGTATCTACACATAGAAATTCCACAAAAAGTTTTGACAACCGCTTTAATTTGAGTAGTAATAAAGAATAGCACAGCATTTCTAACCCTTTGTGGGGTGCTCCAGAAGGATCCAAATCCAAAGCAATGTATAATATATGACTGAGCACTCCTAAGTTGTGATGAAATATATTTTTATTAGTGAAGCTGCAAGTCCAATAAATGTGTGAAAACATTTTGGGCATAACAAATAGACCTTCATCAGTTCTCGTGTTGCTGGTGAAGAACTGCTTGGATTGATGATGTTCGTTGTGAGAGTGGTAACACTGCTATAGAAGCCGTTCATCTGAAGTGATACAGGGGCTCAATGGGGTGGTAGTAGCCATAGGCTAGTGCTGTAATTATTTCCCCCACGTACACTACATTAAACTGTGAGTCCCTGGTGTGCGGGGGTGCTGATGATCATAGTTGTAGTGCTTTCAGACCAGTCCGTTTACGCTTTATACTCAGTTCCCAAGTATGCCAGAGAGAGACGACAGAGAAGTTGGTAAAAACAAGGATCCTTTACTGTACGCAGCTTGAATAAACACCATGCAGCAAGCAGTACACTTCTTATCTTCCGTGTTAGACAGAGGCACAATCTTAATGGTAACTAGCGATGGCATGTACTTGTGAATGTTTCTTTGCTAGTCAGGTGCATTAGGCTCACTTCATGTACATATGCCACAATTGACATTGATTCCTTGCAGGAGGATGCTCGACATGACCATTTACTCCCTTTGTGTGTCAGCCAGGCAGCACCCTATCGTCTTCTAGGTCCCTGAAAGCCTTACCACCTCGCTGGACTCACTTCCCCTTCTCTCAGTTCAACTTAAAAAACCGTCTCTAGCTTCTGAGGTTCAGTCACCCACACATTTCTTAATTGTATCTTGCTGATTTCTGCTCACTCAGCTTCCCACACAACACCAGTACTGGACTCCTTCTACAACTCTGAGCTCTCAACCCTGAATGGCTCTTTCTTGGATAGCAGACTCCACACTGACTCAAATCTTGTCAGTCTTCTCTTAGCCTACAGACTGGCACCTCCCACTGTGAGCTCATCCAGACTTAACTCTTTTGGTTCCTGCAATCAGTCTGTATAGATTTTCTCCTTTCACCTACATTCCTACACACAGCTCACAATATACTATCTTCATATAACCTGCTATGCCTTACACTACACAATATATTCTACTTATAAACAGTGCAACACATCATATCTTATGACACACCACTACATTACATTTACTATATTATTGCTATCACTAAATTACAGTTTGCTTCACACACTATGTGCAATGAAATAACACACAATACAATGAAATCATCAATGTTTTCAGGGTGGCACAGGACTGCAGGTCCACCCTCTCACACATCTATAGCGGTGGATACTGCTCACACAACCCACGCCACCCATCCAGACAGTTCTTGAGTAGCAGCACACAAACTGATAAAGGTATATTTGTTATGACCAAACTGTTTTAAACCATATACTAGACTTGCTGCTTCTCATAATAAAAAATTGTTTAATCATAAATTGGCAGAGTTCAATTGAACGACAAACTAAAGTATAATATAAAGCACCAGAACTCCTAGTATTTAAAATAATTTGAATGATTAAGCCCCATACTCTGTACTATCAAAAGATTACACACATTTTAATAATTAACAAATGAACATCTTAAAACCAATTAAAAAAAAACAACATCAGTGAGGAAGTGTGGGTACATGTTGCGTTTCCACATCAAATTTCACAGCAAAATACAAATATTGCAAGAATAGTGACAAACTATATTGTACTAAATGTATATACCTATATTATGCTATATTTTATGAAAAACGAATATATACATATATGTTATATTAGTTATTATTTAGCCATCTATACCCACACTTTGATGTATACAGGGTGGGCCATTTATATGGATACACCTAAATAAAATGCGAACAGTTGGTGATATCAACTTCTTGTTTGTGGCACATTAGTACATTGGAAGGGGGAAAACTTTTCCAGATGGGTGGTGACCAAGGCGGCCATTTTGAAATTGATGATTTTTCACTTAACTTTATTTTTTTCAATGGAAGGATGGTCATGTGAAACATCAAACTTATTGAGCATTTTATAAGAAAAACAATGGTGTACTTGGTTTTAATGTAACTTTATTCTTTCATGAGTTATTTACGCATTTATGACCACTTATAAAATGTCTTCAACGTGCTACCCATTGTGTTGGATTGTCAATGTAACCCTCTTCTCCCGCTCTTGGCACACTGATAGCAACACCACAGAAGAAATGCTACTACAGGCTTCCAGTACCTGTTGTTTCAGGTGCTGCACATATAATCTCTTCACAGCATAGACAATTGCCTTCAAATGACCCCAAAGATAAAAGTCTAAGGGGACAGATCAGGAGACCTTGGTGGCCATTCAAGTGGCCCACAACAACCAATCCACTTTCTAGGAAACTGTTTATGTAGGAATGCTCGAACCTGACACTCATAATGTCGTGGTGCACCATCTTGTTGGAAAAACTCAGGAAATGTGCCATCTTCAGTGAATAAAGAGTGTAACACATCATCATGTAGCAATTTCAGGTATCCAGTGGCATTCAGGTTTCCATTGATGAAGAATGGCCCCACTATCTTTGCACCCCATATACCACACCATACTTCAATTTTTGTGTTCCAATAGTCTTGAAGGGATCTATTCACAGTGGTTTAGTGTCAGACCAATAGCGATAGCTTTGTTTGTTAACTTCACCATTCACAAAAAAGTTTGCCACATAATGTTCTGTGTAAACTGAGGGTCCTGTTCCAATTTTTGTTTTGCCCATTCTGCAAATTCAGTGTGCTGATCTGGGTCATCCTCATTGAGATGCTGCAGCAGCTTGATTTTGTAAGGGTGACATTTGTGAGTAGCTATTATCCGCAAAAGGGATGATCGACTGCTGCCACTCTCCAGTGACATACAGGAAGTGCTACACTGTGGGCTCTTGCTGAATGAAGATAGGACAGCCACTGATGTTTCTTGATTAGTGACAGTTTTCTTGCATCCACATTTTGGCAAATCCAACACTGAACTGTTTCACGAAATTTGGCAAACAGTTTGCTAACTGTAGCATGGGAGATGGGTGGTCTTGTAGGATGTCTTGCATTGAAATCTGCTGCAATGACCCGGGTACTGCGTTCATCAGACATCAACACAATTGCTATCCGCTTCTCACATGTTAACCTCTCTAACATGTCAATGGCTGTAAACAAAGAGAAACTTGTAAATAACTCATGAAAGAATAACGTTAGGTTAAAAACAAGCACACCATTGTTTTTCTTATGAAATTCTCAATAAGTTTGATGTATCAAATGACCCTCTTCCCACTGAAAAAAATAAAGTTGGATCTAAAATGGCCAACTTTAAAATAACCGCCATGGTCACCACTCATCTGGAAAGGTTTTCACCCTCCCATGTACTAATGTGCCACAACAGGAAGTTCATATCACCAACCATTCCAATTTTATTTAGGTGTATCCTTATAAATGACCCACCCTGTATATTGTGAAACCTTGATATACATATATACTGTATATATTGGGATATCTGCATTTTTTATGTTGCTTTATGTCTTCAGTGAACCAGCTATAACTGGTTCCACAGTGAACAAAAGAATGCAGTGTGGCATCTCCCGGAATAATAATTTGGAATGTGTAAGGGGAATGTTCCAAGAATAATTAGGAAGCTTATAATAATAATAATAAATCTTTATTCATATAGTGCCAACATACTTCGTAGCGCTTTACAATACAGTGGTATACAAACGGTCATAGGTAGGGATGGGCGAATCTACTCGCTAGGACTCGTTACTCGGCGAGTAGTAAGGGACTCGCAGGACTCGGTACTCTGCGAGTTTCCCAGTGTTTACTCGCCTGAGTCCAATGCAAATCATTGGCAAACGCTGACAAAACTAGGATTGCCATTGTTTGCATTAGACTCGGCTACTGTGCCAGTGATAGCAGGGAAACTCGCAAAGTAACTGCTGTTACATTGCGAGCCGAGTCCAGCTGTCTTCTCTGTGCAGCTCCAGGGTCCTAGAGCCCGCCTGCTCACAGAGATGATGTAGCAGTGCTGAGATTGTTCTCAGTCTGCTCATTCCCTGTGCATAGATATCTATATCTATGCACAGGGGATGTAGCAGAGAGGACATCGCGTTTTGGACTACGTCGGACGGAAGAGGATTTTTTTAATTAAAGATGGAGTCCCTAATGGCTTTTTTTTTATTTCAAATAAAAATTTTTCTCTGTGCTTTTTAACCCTTTATTGGAGATTCTTAGTGGCTGGGTCAAATGTGGCCTGACATTAAGAATCTCGGGCTTAATACCAGCTTGTATAACAAAGCTGGTATTAACCCCTTTATTACCCAGCGTGCCACCGCCACCAGGGCCGCTGGAAGAGCGGGGTTCAGAGCCAAAGGATGGCGCTTCAATGAACGCGCCATCTTCTGGGGCAGCTGCGGGCTGCAATTTGCAGCGGGGGGTGCCCAGAAAGCTTGGGCATCCCTGCGCTGCGGATTCCAGCCCCCAGCTGCTTAACTGTACCTGGCTAGACATAGAAATTGCGCGGAGCCCCACGCATTTTTTTTTTATTATTTCATGAATTTCAGAGTCTCAGAGTCAGAGTCTCAGAGTCAGAGTCTCAGAGTCTCAGAGTCAGAGTCAGAATCTCAGAGAGTCAGAGTCAGAGTCAGAATCTCAGAGAGTCAGAGTCAGAATCTCAGAGAGTCAGAGTCAGAGTCAGAATCTCAGAGAGTCAGAGTCAGAGTCAGAATCTCAGAGAGTCAGAGTCAGAATCTCAGAGAGTCAGAGTCAGAATCTCAGAGAGTCAGAGTCAGAATCTCAGAGAGTCAGAGTCAGAATCTCAGAGAGTCAGAGTTCAGAATCTCAGAGTCTCAGAGAGTCAGAGTCAGAGTCAGAATCTCAGAGAGTCAGAGTCAGAATCTCAGAGAGTCAGAGTCAGAGTCAGAATCTCAGAGTCTCAGAGTCAGAGTCAGAATTCAGAGTCAGAATCTCAGAGTCAGAGTCAGAATCTCAGAGAGTCAGTCAGAATCTCAGAATCTCAGATTCTCAGAATCTCAGAGTCTCAGAGTCAGAGTCAGAATCTCAGAGAGTCAGAGTCAGAATCTCAGAGAGTCAGAGTCAAAATCTTAGAATTCTCAGAGTCTAGAGATATCAGAATCTCAGAGAGTCAGAGTCAGAGTCAGAATCTCAGGAGTCAGAGTCAGAATCTCAGAGTCTCAGAGTCAGAGTCAGATCTCAGAGTCTCAGAGTCAGAATCTCAGAGAGTCAGAGTCAGAATCTCAGAGAGTCAGAGTCAGAATCTCAGAGAGTCAGAGTCAGAATCTCAGAATCTCAGAGTCTCAGAATCTCAGAGTCTCAGATCTCAGAGAGTCAGAGTCAGAGTCAGAATCTCAGAGTCTCAGAGAGTCAGAGTCAGAGTCAGAATCTCAGAGTCTCAGAATCTCAGAGTCTCAGAGAGTCAGAGTCAGAATCTCAGAGTCTCAGAGAGTCAGAGTCAGAGTCAGAATCTCAGAATCTCAGAGTCTCAGAATCTCAGAGTCTCAGAGTCAGAGTCAGAATCTCAGAGAGTCAGAGTCAGAATCTCAGAGAGTCAGAGTCAGAATCTCAGAGAGTCAGAGTCAGAATCTCAGAATCTCAGAGTCTCAGAATCTCAGAGTCTCAGAGAGTCAGAGTCAGAGTCAGAATCTCAGAGAGTCAGAGTCAGAATCTCAGAGAGTCAGAGTCAGAATCTCAGAATCTCAGAGTCTCAGAGATCAGAGTCAGAGTCAGAATCTCAGAATCTCAGAGTCTCTGAATCTCCAGAGTCTCAGAGTCAGAGTCAGAATCTCAGAGAGTCAGAGTCAGAATCTCAGAGAGTCAGAGTCAGAATCTCAGAATCTCAGAGTCTCAGAATCTCAGAGTCTCAGATTCTCAGAGAGTCAGAGTCAGAGTCAGAATCTCAGATTCTCAGAGAGTCAGAGTCAGAGTCAGAATCTCAGAGTCTCAGAGAGTCAGAGTCAGAGTCAGAATCTCAGAGTCTCAGAATCTCAGAGTCTCAGAGAGTCAGAGTCAGAATCTCAGAGTCTCAGAGAGTCAGAGTCAGAGTCAGAATCTCAGAATCTCAGAGTCTCAGAATCTCAGAGTCTCAGAGTCAGAGTCAGAATCTCAGAGAGTCAGAGTCAGAATCTCAGAGAGTCAGAGTCAGAATCTCAGAATCTCAGAGTCTCAGAATCTCAGAGTCTCAGAGAGTCAGAGTCAGAGTCAGAATCTCAGAGAGTCAGAGTCAGAATCTCAGAAAGTCAGAGTCAGAATCTCAGAATCTCAGAGTCTCAGAATCTCAGAGTCTCAGAGTCAGAGTCAGAATCTCAGAGAGTCAGAGTCAGAATCTCAGAGAGTCAGAGTCAGAATCTCAGAGAGTCAGAGTCAGAATCTCAGAATCTCAGAGTCAGAATCTCAGAGAGTCAGAGTCAGAATCTCAGAGAGTCAGAGTCAGAATCTCAGAGTCTCAGAGTCAGAGTCAGAATCTCAGAGTCTCAGAGTCAGAATCTCAGAATTTCATGAAATAATTTAAAAAAATGTGTGGGGCTCCGCGCAATTTCTATGTCTAGCCAGGTACAGCTAAGCAGCTGGGGGTTGGAATCCGCAGCGCAGGGATGCCCAAGCTTTCTGGACATCCCCCGCTGCAAATTGCAGCCCGCAGCTGCCCCAGAAGATGGCGCGTTCATTGAAGCGCCATCCTCTGGCGCTGAACCCCGCTCTTCCAGCGGCCCTGGTGGCGGTGGCACGCTGGGTAATAAAGAGGTTAGGGCCAGCTTTGTATTATCAGCTGGCCCTAAGCCCGAAATTTATGGCGGTCACGCCAATATTAGACATGACCGCCATGAATTTCTATTAAATTGTTTTAAAAAAAAACACAACACAGAGAAAATTTTTTATTAGAGTCAGAATCTCAGAGTCTCAGAGAGTCAGAGTCAGAGTCAGAATCTCAGAGTCTCAGAATCTCAGAGTCTCAGAGAGTCAGAGTCAGAATCTCAGAGTCTCAGAGAGTCAGAGTCAGAGTCAGAATCTCAGAATCTCAGAGTCTCAGAATCTCAGAGTCTCAGAGTCAGAGTCAGAATCTCAGAGAGTCAGAGTCAGAATCTCAGAGAGTCAGAGTCAGAATCTCAGAGAGTCAGAGTCAGAATCTCAGAATCTCAGAGTCTCAGAATCTCAGAGTCTCAGAGAGTCAGAGTCAGAATCTCAGAGAGTCAGAGTCAGAATCTCAGAATCTCAGAGTCTCAGAGAGTCAGAGTCAGAGTCAGAATCTCAGAATCTCAGAGTCTCAGAATCTCAGAGTCTCAGAGTCAGAGTCAGAATCTCAGAGAGTCAGAGTCAGAATCTCAGAGAGTCAGAGTCAGAATCTCAGAGAGTCAGAGTCAGAATCTCAGAATCTCAGAGTCTCAGAATCTCAGAGTCTCAGAGAGTCAGAGTCAGAGTCAGAATCTCAGAGTCTCAGAGAGTCAGAGTCAGAATCTCAGAGAGTCAGAGTCAGAATCTCAGAGAGTCAAAGTCAGAATCTCAGAGAGTCAGAGTCAGAATCTCAGAGAGTCAGAGTCAGAATCTCAGAGAGTCAGAGTCAGAGTCAGAATCTCAGAGTCTCAGAGTCAGAGTCAGAATCTCAGAGTCTCAGAGTCAGAATCTCAGAATTTCATGAAATAATTTAAAAAAATGTGTGGGGCTCCGCGCAATTTTTATGTCTAGCCAGGTACAGCTAAGCAGCTGGGGGCTGGAATCCGCAACGCAGGGATGCCCAAGCTTTCTGGACACCCCCCGCTGCAAATTGCAGCCCGCAGCCGCCCCAGAAGATGGCGCGTTCATTGAAGCGCCATCCTCTGGCGCTGAACCCCGCTCTTCCAGCGGCCCTGGTGGCGGTGGCACGCTGGGTAATAAAGAGGTTAGGGCCAGCTTTGTATTATCAGCTGGCCCTAAGCCCGAAATTTATGGCGGTCACGCCAATATTAGACATGACCGCCATGAATTTCTATTAAATTGTTTTAAAAAAAAAACACAACACAGAGAAAATTTTTTATTAGAAATAATAAAAAAAAAGCCATTAGAGACTCCATCTTTAATTAAAAAAATCCTCTTCCGTCCGACGCAGTCCAAAACGCGATGTCCTCTCTGCTCATCCCTGTGCATAGATATAGATGTCTATGCACAGGGAATGAGCAGACTGAGAACAATCTCAGCTCTGCTACATCATCTCTGTGCACAGACATTCATGTCTGTACACAGGGAATGAGCAGACTGAGAACAATCTCAGCTCTGCTACATCATCTCTGTGCACAGACATTCATGTCTGTACACAGGGAATGAGCAGACTGAGAACAATCTCAGCTCTGCTACATCAGGCAGCAGGCAAGCTCTAGGACCCTGGAGCTGGCAGCCAGCACACTGAGCAGATAGGACTCTTATCTGTGCGAGTTTCCCAGCGATTACAGTTGCAAAGTAAACGAGTCCAATGCAAATAAATGACAAAACTAGGATTGCTTCAGGCTGAAGCTTCCGAGACACATCTGCGATTTGTAAATCTCACACTACTCGCTATTACTCGCTTCCCCTTTCATTAACATTGGACTCGCTAGACTCGCAACGAGTAGCGAGTCCTGGGCTCGGACTCGCTAGAGTCAAGCGATTCCGAGTAATTTAGGATTCGCCCATCACTAGTCATAGGTAACAATGAAAAATATACAATATAGTAAGTAATTAAAGTAGAGAATCAATATAAAAAACCCAATACACTAACTAGAGAATCAATGTAAAAAGTACAATATTAAAGCAGAAAAACAATGTAAAAATACAGTACAGTAATTATATGCAATACAATAAGCATAGAATCAGTGTAAAAAGTACAATACAATAATTAAAGAAACATAAGGATGACCCTGCTCAAAAGAGCTTACAATCTACAACAAGGTGTGTGGTTACACAAAGAACAGGGGCTTATTACAGTGATGGTCCAGGCATCTTGAGGAAATGGGGGATAAAAATGAATGGTCACCAGAAAATGTGTGTAGAGCTTCTGGGTTTGGTGGAGTTTGAAGAAGAGTTATGACCAGAGGGATATTGAATGTGCTATATACAGTACAAAGGACTTATATTAGGGAGCATGATAGGCCGCCTTAACAAGATGTGTTTTTAGAGAGTGTCTAAAGATATGCAAATTGTGGATAGTCCTGATTTCTTGGTGTAGAGCATTCCATAGAATTGGTGCAGCTCGGGAGAAATCTTGGAGCCAGGAGTGGGAGGATCGGATTAGTGCAGATGTTAGTCGAAGGTCATTTGTAGAACGTAGAGAGTGGGTATGATGATAGACAGAGATGAGGGAGGAGATTTAGGGAGGTGCTGCACTGTGAAGAGCTCTGTGGGTGAGAACAAGCAGTTTGAAATGGATTCTGTAGTGTATTGCAGCCAGTGCAATGACTAGCACAGAGCGGAGGCATCTGAGTAACGATTGACCAGGTAGGTGATCCTGGATGCTGCATTAACAATGGACTGGAGAGGGGAAAGTTTAGAGAGGGGGAGGCCGATTAATTGAGAATTGTAGTAGTCAAGGTGGGAATGGATCAGGGCTACAGTGAGGGTTTTTGTTGTTTGCATGGTGAGAAAGGGGCGGACTAAAGAAATGTCCTTTAGGTGCAAGCGGCAACAGCGGACGAGAGATTGTATATAGGCAGTGAGGGAGAGATTGGCGTCAAACACAACACCCAGACAGCAAGCCTGCTGCCTAGGCATTATCGTGGTTCCGCATACTGAGAGAGAGATATCAGATTTAGTGATGTTAGTGGAGGACGGGAGCAGAAGAAGTTCAGTTTTGAAAAGGTTGAGTTTCAGGTAGAGAGTGGACATGATGTTTGAAACTGCAGCTACACAGTCATTGGTGTTCTGTAATATAGCAGGAGGAAGGTCAGGGGCTGAAGTGTATAATTGTGTGTCATCAGCATCGAGATGGTACTGAAAGCCAAATCTGCTGATGGTGTGTCCAATCGGGACCATGTAGAGAGAGAAGAGAAGAGGACCAAGGACTGAACCCTGAGGGATCGGAATAGTGAGAGGAAGAGAGGAGGAAGTGGAGCCAGTGATGATACACTGAAAGAAGGGTCAGAAAGATAGGAAGAGAACCAGGAGAGCGGTGTCCTTTATGTGGATGGAGTGCAGCATAGAGAGTAGCAGATGGTGGTCAACAGTGTCAAAGGCTGCAGAGGGGTCAAGACGAATAAGCATAGAGTGTTCACCATTACGTTTTGCCATCAGAAGGTCATTGGTCACTTTGATGAGGGCAGTTTCTGTGGAATGTAGGGGGCGGAAACCAGACTGTAATGGATCTAGAAGAGAGTGAGTGGAGAGGTGACAGGTGAGGCAGGTGTAGACCAGGCCCTCGAGGAGTTTGGAGATGAAGGGGAGATTGGAGACTGGTCTATAGTTATTTGTGCAGGATGGGTCAAGAGAAGTTTTCTTTAGTAATGGAGTAACCATAGAATGTTTGAAGGAGGAGGGAGAGGGAGAGATTGAATATTTTGGTTAGGTGAGTAATGATGACCACAGAGAGAGACTGGAGTAGGTGTGAGGTAATGGGGTCATTGGTGCATGTAGTGGGACGAGAGGAAGAGAAGTGCTTGGAGACTTCTTATCTTCTGCTTATCTATGCAGGACTAGTACGCTGATTGGTCGAATCCTATAGAGGCTACACCTTAATACCTCCTCCTTTCTGCTGTGAAAACCTGATGTTGACAATAATAAAGGCACTTCCGCGCCCACACCATCAAGAGATGTCTTATATCTAACATTGTCTGGTATTATTACTTCGGACATGCACTTGATTAAGTTAATTTGGCAATGGATATTCAAAGAGCAGAGATCCATAGTAATCTCACCCTAACATATCATAGTACATATCACAGTATTAGACCATTGACATTTCAACACAATGCTACATTAATGCCAAGCCTATACATGTAAGATAGATATCTCTACATCTGTTGTATATCCCATGGTCTAAAAAGATGTATCTGCTAATCCTACCTATCATACTAGTCGCATGTGCAATTGAAAGGAACAGTATATAAATCTAGGGTATGCTGACCCATTTCTTGTTGTTCTATAAATCGACAGAGCTCAGCTATGTATTATACAATATTTTGGGGTGTAGTAACAATAATAATCTTTATTTTTATAGTGCCGACATATTCCGCAGAGCTTCACAATTCAAAGTTCATGTTTTAACAATCATAAGAAACAGTTATTAGAAAATACAATACAATACAAAAAACAATACAATATAATTCAAAGCACAATACAATACAATAATTAGAGCAAAATAATGACAGCCCTGCTCATAAGAGCTTACAATCTAACAATGAGGTGGGGATAACGCAAAGTACAGGTGCTTATTTACAGTGATGGTATAGTCAACTTGAGGAGATGGTGAACAGATAGGAGCAGCATAAGTGTCCACCAACCATTATTTGTGATCCACTTCATACTGGTGGAGCGGATAGGCTATGTCTAGATGACTTTGACTAGGGATTATTATAGGCCGCCCTAAAAAGATGTTTTTAGGGATCGCCTGAAACTACGTAAGTTGTGGATACACCTAATTTCTTGAGGTAGAGCATTTCAGAGAATTGGTGCAGCTCAGGAGAAGTCTTTGAGCCGGGAGTGGGAGGTTCAGATTAATGCAGAAGTGAGTCTAAAGTCACTTCCAAACCGAAGAGAATGGGTGGGTTGATAGACATAGACGAAGGAAGAGATGTAGGGAGGTGATGCACTGTGAAGGGCTTTGTGGGTGAGAACAAGCAGTTTTAATTGGATCCTATAGTGTATAGGCAGCCAGTGCAATGACTGGCATAGAGCAGAAGCGTCTGAGTAACGGTTAGCTAGATAGGTGATCCTGGCTGCTGCATTAAAGATGCCCTGGAGTGGGGAGAGTCTAGTGGGGGAGGCCAATTAAAAGGGAATTACAATAGTCAAGGCGGGAGTGAATGAGAGCCACAGTAAGGGTTTTTGTGATTTCCAAGGTGAGAAAGAGGTGAATTTTAGAGATGTTCTTCAGGTGCAAGTGGCAACAGCGAGCAAGAGATTGTATATGTGGGGTGAAGGAAAGATCAGAGTCAAACATAACACCCAGACAGCGAGCCTACTGACTAGGTGTTATTGTGGTGTCGCACACTGAGAGAAAGACGTCATACTTAGGGAGGTTAGTGGAGGGTGGGAGTAGAAGAAGTTCAGTTTTGGAAAGGTTGAGTTTCAGATAGAGAGCGGACATGATATTGGAAACTGCAGTTAGACAGTCATTGGTGTTCTTTATTAGAGCGAGAGTAAGGTCAGGGGAAGAAGTGTATAGTTGTGTGTCATCAGCATAAAGATGGTACTTAAAGCCAAATCTGCTGATAGTCTATCCAATCGGGGCCGTGTAGAGAGAGAAGAGAAGAGGTCCAAGGACTGAACCCGTAGGGACCCCAATAGTGAGAGGAAGAGGGGAGGAAGTGGAGCCAGCAAATGACACACTGAAAGAATAGTCAGAAAGATAGGAAGAGAACCAGGAGAAAGCCGTGTCCTTGATGCCGATGGAGTGCAGCATGGAGAGTACAAGATGGTGGTCAACAGTGTCAAAGGCTGCAGAGAGATCAAAAAGAAAAAGCAGTAGTCACCATTACGTTTTGCTGTCAGAAGGTCGTTGGTCACTTTGGTGAGAGCAGTTTCTGTAGAATGTAGGGGGCAGAAACCAGACTGTAATGGGTTTAGAAGAGAGTGAGTGGAGAGGTAATGAGTGAGGCGGGAGTAGACCAGGCACCACAGGAGTTTAGAGATGAAAGGGAGATTGGAGACTGGTCTGTAGCTGTTTGTGCAGGATGGGTCAAGAGATGTTTTCTTTAATAATGGAGTAATGATAGAGTGTTTGAAAGAGGAGAAGAAGCCAGAAGAAATGGAGAGATTGAAGATTTTGGTTAGGTGAGTGGTGACCACCGGAGAGAGAGACTGGTGTAGGTGTCAGGGGATGGGATCAGCAGTGGATGTGGTGGGACGAGAGGAAGAGCCTGGAGACTTCTTCTTTGACTGGGTCGAATGTGGAGAGTGAGCTGGAGGAAATATGGGGAGAGGTAGGAGTAACAGCAATTTGAGGTTGGGAGTTGATTTCCTGATGAATGTTTTCTATTTTCTCTGTGAAGTAGGAAACCAGATCATCAGCACAGAAGTCAGTGATAGAGGTCTGCACTTTAGGACTGAGGAGAGAACGTAAGGTGTCAGAGTTTTTTGAGTTGCTGGATAGCGAGGAGATCAAGGTGGTGAAGTAGGTTTGTTTGGCAAGGTGAAAGGCAGCGTTGTACGTTCTCAGCATGAATTAATAGTGAATGAAGTTTTCTGTGTGCAGGTTTTAATCCATAGACGCTCAGCACTGCTAGAGCATCGCTGGAGGAATCAAGTTTGAGTTGTGAGCCAGGACTGTTTCACTCTGTGTTTAGAGCTTCGGAAGGTAGACATACAGTAGTAATTTAAAAAAACTCTGTTTTTGACATAGTTCAGTCAAATATTTTTACTAAAAAACACTGAATTTGCCTACACATAGCTGTGATATGGCACATGTACCACGCAGTATGTTTCATTTTTTTTCCAGGTTTTATACTTACCATTCAGTTCAGGCCCTGTCTACTAAAATCAAGCATGCTAACTGTAATAAAGAAAATAGTATTCCCTTCACCGTGTCCTTATCATAGATTAAGCCGTCCAGCCATATATGGGACTCCAGCCATCCGCCTTGACTTTTAAGGCTTTGAGCATTAAGTTATTGACTGGCAAATCTCGATGAGTAAGGGCGTTTATGCCAGAAATGCGTATGAGATGTACCCCCGACCTATCTGATTTTTAATGGAAGAATAAAAATTGAAGATTTTATATATACACCATGTTCCAAATTATTATGCAAATGTCCTTTTTCTCTGATTTTCCTAAATGGTCAGTGCAAATGACAGTCAGTGTAATAAAAGTCATCACCCGTTAGAGTATACATCAAATTTTATTGAAGAAACCTCCCAATGATAACAGTATAATCTTCAAAATTAAAAAAAAACTCTAAATGCACTGTTCCAAATTATTAGGCACAGTAGAGTTTCTAAACATTTGATATGTTTGAAAGAACTGAAAATGCTCATTTGTTGAATTTACAGCATTAGGGGGTCACATTCACTGAAATAAAAAGATATTTAACTCCAAAACATCCTAACAGGCCAAGTTACATGTTAACATAGGAACCCTTCTTTGATATCACCTTCACAATTCTTGCATCCATTGAACTTGTGAGTTTCTGGAGAGTTTCTGTTTGTATTTCTTTGCATGATGTCAGAATAGCCTCCCAGAACTGCTGTTTTGATTGACCTGCCACCCAACCTCATAGATCTTTTGCTTGATTATACTCCAAAGGTTCTCTATAGGGTTGAGGTTAGGGGAAGATGATGGCCACACCATGAGTTTTTCTCCTTTTATGCCCATACCAGCCAATGACACAGAGGTATTCTCCTGAAGGCACGTTTTTGCTTTTTGTACCATGGAAGAAAGTTCTCAGTCAGAAACTCTATATACTTTGCAGAGGTTATTTTCACACCTTCAGGAACCTTAAAGGGGCCTACCAGCTGTTTCCCAATGATTCTGGCCCAAAACATGGCCCAAAAAAACTCCTCCACCTCCTTGCTGATGTCGCGGCCTTGTTGTGACATGGTGGCCATCCACCAACCATTCAATACTCCATCCATCTGGACCATCCAGGGTTGCTCGGCAATCATTAGTAAACAAAACAGTTTTAAAATTAGTCTTCATGTATGTCTCGGCCCACTGCAACCGTTTCTGTTTGTGAGCACTGTTTAGGGGTGGCCGAATAGTAGGTTTATGCACCACAGCATGTCTTTGAAGGATCCTACACCTTGAGGTCTGAGAGACTCTAGAGGCACCAGCAGCTTCAAATATTTGTTTGCTGGTTTGTAAGTCCTTTTTAGCAGCTGCTCTCTTAATCCGATGAACTGGTCTGGCATTAACCTTCCTCATTCTGCCTTTATCTGCACAAACACGTCTGTGCTCAGAATCAGCCACAAATCTCTTCACAGTACGATGATCACGCTTAAGTTTTCGTGCAATATCTAATGTTTTCATCCCTTGTCCAAGGCATTGCACTATTTGTTGCTTTTCTGCAGCAGAGAGATCCTTTTTCTTTCCCATGTTACTTGAAAACTGTGGCCTGCTTAATATTGTGGAACACACAGTTTCCTTTTATTGGGCTCACCTGCCAAACTAATTATCACAGATATCTGAGATTGATTACAGTGATCCAAAGAACCCTGAGACACAATACCATCAATGGGTTTCATTGCCAAAAAAAAAAAAAAACAACCCTATGACACTTAAAACCAATTTGCATAATAATTTGGATGGAACATAGTGTACATTCGAGAATCACCAGTGAATTACTTCATGCTATCTGTACTTTAAAGTGAATTTAACAGACTATTTTCAGTTTGCAATTGAGATTTTAATATTTCATTATCTAGAATAATTCTCATATCAGTTTAAATTTTTTTCAGATAATTTTTAAATGAATAACACTATATTTAATACCATTTCTGTTATGATAATTATTGTTATTATTTTTTTAGATATTTTGAGATAATTTTTGAAGATGTTTTAGAACATAAATACCATAATCCAGTAATTTTAGAAGGAATTCTTGGCTGTGGCTAAAGCTGCTAATATAATTTTTATGCTTCTGCAGACACGTCCTTCTGTTCTCGCAAAGGATAGTTTAACAACCGTACCTGGCATTTTATAAAAATTATGGCATGTCCTTGTCTCATGGTCTGTGGATTTTATTATGTTTATACTTCAACTTTCCAGCTTTCCATTTAGTATTTTGTCATTTAAACAAAAACGTATAAAATATTCAACGTCCATTCTCTGTAATGTCAAAGTTCTTATGAAACCAATCGAAAAAGTCTGATATTGTGATGAATCTAATGCAAAATATACTCAGTAACTGAATCGGTTATAAAAAAGGTTCTAAAGAAAGTTTTAAGAATACCATAATCGGTCATTCAAAAATGTGTATAAGCAAATAACAAATAAGTCTTAATTTCAGAAAAGAAATGTCACAATTAGTATTCCTTTTATAGGGGAAAATCACTAGCATTTTAATACAATTCTTAGAAATGTATGACATGGGTGGTGTCAAAAAATATAATAAATATATACTGGAAAAACATCAGTTATGCTTATACTGGTGGCTGGGGATGTCAAATAGCTATTATACTATATATACTAAAAACTATTGGTAAAAAAAATACCTATATAGGAAAAGACTTGCAGGGGCCTCATTTAGATCATGTAGACATGTTAAAAAAGGTAAATAAGATCATGTATTACATGGTTGTCAATTCTTCTCAATAGCTGGTAAGCAGCTATGCATTTTCTCTGAAATTAATAACTGCATAAAACATCCTTGGAACAGCTTACATTTTTAGTTTCTGTAAAATTCTAGACAAAAAAATGAATTCTAATATATAACATTTTACTTGCACCATCTACATTCAAAAGAAGTCACTGATATCATGTTATAATAAATTAACAATAACTTATTCAAGGATTCATGTATTTAAAGGGAATATTTCACCACTTTAACCTTTCTAAACTATTACAATGGATATACAGGATATTGAATGCTGAAAAGAATTATATACCTGCCTGCCTCACATCAGATTCCTTGTTGTGGATAAATCATCTTTTAATGTTACATAAATGAACTGTCCCAGGCTAAAGGGTGGATGCTGCCTGGAAGATAACTCCGCCTCCAGAGCTTGTTTTAAATAAAGGGGGAGTTACCAGTGTAAGATAAGTAACTGACACAGAGCAGAAGAACTGAAATATGACTTTTTTGCAGCTCACTGAGCTCTGCTGTATTGTAACAATGTTTCACCCTGTCTACCTGTGAGATGGAAGCTTAAAGGTAACCTGTCAACTAACTTAGACCCCTCAAGCTATCATTATCTGTCCCTGCAGCTTCCTAGTACATGCCTAAGCATCCCTGTCTGAGGTAAAAGTGTGGTTTAATAGTTGAAAAAAACGCATTTCATAACTTACATTTTGTGATGGTAATGAGGCACCATCTAGTCTCATGGGGAGTTCTCTCAGGGTCTGCTCTCGTTCCGTGATTATCACATGCCGGTAGGCTTGATAATCTAATTTCCAAGCACTGCCCCCTTCTGTGCAAATAGTACAATCTATGTGCTGCTTCTAGGTATGACATGCCCATCTGTATCATTTCCAGACTTGTGCAGTGTAGGGGAGTATTGGGTGTACTTGCGTGCTCCAGAGCAACCTTATAAAAAAAGAAAGTCCCCTCCAAAAACAACAGTACAGCCATCTCCTCTACCTCACTGGCTCAGGCGCCTTATTACATGGCCAGAGCCTAGAGAAACCCTGTGAAGACTAAAAAGGCAGCTGCACATGCATGAACCTGAGGAGAAGGAAACCACAGAGTCTCTTTGCGCCTCACTGACTCATTCTCAAGATGTTGTCTGCTGCCAGCTCCAGGCCGGAAGCTCATGGCAGTTAGTCTTGTGTTTCCAGACAGGACGGACTCACAACTTTGTGGAGGAAAACGCGCTCCTGGCTCTGTGTGTCGATTCCACAGACATGATGCTCTAATTGATTCTCTATGCCAGACACAGGGGCAGATGCCCAGCTCTCCCTGTCAGAGATGCCAGGAGCCTGCCACACATAATAGTCACAAGTTGTGTATGGCATCCTACTACTGCAACAAATAGTCGTGCCCGGTGATTAACCATATCACTAATAAAAAGAGACTTCCTGACACACATGCCCACAACGAGAGACCAGTGCCAATCGCGAAGGTAATGACAAGAAGGAAATATAGTATGGAAGTGAGCGCTAGAAAAGACCAAGGAACTGAAAATTAACAGAATTACCTCTAAGTTTATTAAAAGGTGGGTGGAGCGAGCCCTCAGCCACAACGCGTTTCGACAAACGTCTTTCTCAAGTGGAGAAACGCGTTGTGGCTGAGGGCTCGCTCCACCCACCTTTTAATAAACTTAGAGGTAATTCTCTTAATTTTCAGTTCCTTGGTCTTTTCTAGCGCTCACTTCCATACTATATTTCCTTCTTGTCATTATCCTCCTCCCTTCGGGGTGTGGTATGAGAGCTGCTGGAGGAGAGACCCTGCTGAACATATAATAGAACTGCCTCCCCTGGGATTAAGTGTTCAGGCCCGTTGGACACGGTCGGCCCGACTGCGGACCCTTACTACACGAAGCCAAGTGGAAGGTCGCTTCAGGAAAAACAGACAGATCTTACACTCACCCTGTACCCCATTCCCTGTTGTGCGGTGCACAACAGTTCCAGGTGAGTGCATCTCTGATTAACCCTTATTCAAAGTGTGGGATCAGCGTGGCACAACTTGTTGTCTTTTCCTTCCATATAATCGCGAAGGTAATGGCCATCCATGTCCAGCTGATGAGGTCCTCGTCATCACACATACCAGGTGCCAATCAATAACACGAGTCCTGATGCCCAATATCAGGATGTCTCTGTCACACACAATACAATAATGGGAGATTCTCACAGCTGGCAGTTATAATGGTACCCAATTACTCTCACTGACAATCATGCCAACTCCCAGAGCTGATGCCCAGACAGCTGCATGACATACACACTTTGTAGCTATGCTAGTGCAATACACTAAAAGACTCTTCCTGTCACACTTGCCTGCCATTATCACGAATGACCACTGTGTTGGATTGTCAATGCAACCCTCTTCCCCCACTCTTGACACACTGATAGCAACACCGCAGAAGAAATGCTAGCACAGGCTTCCAGTATCATTTGTTTCAGATGCTGCATATCTCGTATCTTCACAGCATAGACAATCCCTTCAGATGAGTGATGAGGAAAACTTTTTTTTGAATGGTGAAATTAACAAACAAAACCTCCGCTATTGGTCTGACACTAACCCGCAGTGGATAGATACCTCCAAGACTGTTGGAACACAAAAATTGATTGTATGCCAGATCAGTTGAATCCAAACATTTGCCCATTTCTACTCTTTACCTGTTCCTTCCACATACATAGTACACTCCACAGCAGGCCGGTCAGACAGCTAGGCGAAACTAGGCAATCGCCTAGGGCACCATCTTGTGCAGGCGCATTCCTGCCTGACCGGAGTCCGGACCCGTGACCACGAGAGCAGTCATCAGGTGACCTGATGGGCCCCCCCCCCCATTAATCACCGCCGCCGGGCCCTGGAGTTGCGGGGAGAAACTGCGGCAGGGAGCGGTGGGCACCGCCATGTTCTTTGTGGCTAGCGCCCACTAACTGTACAGCCGGTCAATAGAGGTTGAGACTTCTACACAATGGCCGTGGTCTCCAATTAGCCACGGCCATTTTGTTGAAGTCTCAACTTCCACCGACCGGCTGTACTGTTAGTGGGCGCCGGCCACAAAGAGCATGGCGGCGCCCACTGCTAGCTGCCGCAGGCACGCAGCTACTCCCCGCAGGCATCGCCAGTCCTGCAGATGTGCCCTCCGGGCTCCGGCACCCCTGCTCCGCATCCACAGCTCCCCCCAATGGTAAGTTATGCTGGGGTCCGGGGTAGGGATGGGGCAATGTACAGAATAGGGGGCCATATATAGGGAAGGAGGCTGTGGGGATAGAGACAGGGAGGCTGTGGGGATAGAGACAAGGAGGCTGTGGGGGATAGAGACAGGGAGGCTGTGAGGAGACAGGGAGGCCGTGGGGAGACAGGGAGGCTGTGGGGAGACAGGGAGGCTGTGGGAGACAGGGAGGCTGTCAGGATGGAGGGATGCAGTCAGGATAGAGGGAGGCTGTTGGTATGGAGGAAGGATGGAGAGAGGCTGTCAGGATGGAATAGACTATTGGGATAGAGGGAGGCTGTCAGGATGGAGGACCACTGTTGGGATGGAGGAAGTATGGAGGGAGGCTGTTAGGATGGAGGGATGTTGATGGGAAGGAGGGAGGCTATTGCGATGGAGGAAGGATGTAGGGAGGCTGTCAGGATGGAGGAAGGATGAAGTGAGGCTGTTGGGATGGAAGAAGGATGGAAGGAGGCTGTCAGGATGGAGGAAGGATGAAGTGAGGCTGTCGGGATGGAGGAAGGATGAAGTGAGGCTGTCGGGATGGAGAAAGGATGAAGTGAGGCTGTCGGGATGGAGGAAGGAAGGAGGCTGTCAGGATGGAGGAAGGATGGAGGGAGACTATCAGGATGGAGGGAGGCTGTCGGAATGGAGGGAAGCTGTTGGGATGTTGTCTATATGGCTGGCAGCCATCTCTATTGCGTACGGCCAGCAGTAGTCTCTATTGTGTATGGCCAGCGGCAGTTTCTATTCTGTATTCTCTATTGTATGTATAGCCAGCAACAGTCTCCATTATGTATACGGTCCGCAGCCATCTCTATTGTGTATACAGGTAGCAGCTGTCTCTATTCTGTATTCTCTATTGTATATACAGCTATTGTGTTTAGCGTTATAGAAAAGAAGTTGCAACACACAATCAGAGGTGTTTATTCACTCTTCGTGGGGTGGCGCTTCAACAGGCACATAGTCAACAGGCATATGGTGGGCTATATGCCTGTTGAAGCGCCACTTGCGGTGTGAAACGGCCATCGCCTTTGAGAACCCCCCGTCCTCCCACCCGCACCATGTAAGACCACACGAAGAGGGAATAAACACCACTGCTCATCCTACAATGTTGCAACTTCATGTATATTGACAGTTTTATTCCTAGACATATTTCTGGGGGGGGGGGGTGCCGTTTGCCTTACCTGCCTAGGGCACCAAAATGCCTTGTCCCGGCACTGCTCCACAGACCTCTTTGGTCGGCCCCTTGCATATTGGAACACGGCATTGCCACACTCAGTCAGTCGCCTCAGCTTTGTATCAGTTACATGCATTTCCATATTACAAATCACAGACCTCTTTGGTCGCCCCTTTCCACATGTTGGAACACGGCATTCCCATGCTTGTCTTTTACCTCAACTCTGCGACAGCTCCCCTCATTTTCATACTATTCTCCACACACCTATTCTGTCGCTGTACAATATACCTTTAATGAGTCCTGTGAACAACTGTCTCCAAGGAACACGATCAGCTTTTAGAAAAATGCGGTTGATCTGTCTCTTCAATAATGGGCAGTAGAAGCCACTAGAGTTGTGCTGGATACACACTGACAGTATCATGTGGTATTAATGAGTGTTTCCTCTGTACATATATTTCTTTTCCACAGTACACCCAACACATGATATTGTATCTTTTCATGTATTCATTTACACATTCATTCTGTTCAATTTTATTAAAATTGGATTAAAATTTATTCAAATGATGGGGTGCAGGAACTGTTGTTGGAGGTGGAGGAGACAGCCCTCCTAAATTTCAGGTAGAAGGCTGCCTGATGGCCCTTCCTAATATATGAGGGCCCTTCCAAATTTCTGGTAGAGGGCCGCCTGAACATGCATAATCATTGCCTACTGCTACACAATCTTATAAACAGCTCTTTTAACGGCAATATTAACAATACAACTGCTATCTGTCCTTGTTAGTGCACATGATAGAGGCTCTTGTTTTCTTTTACCACTTATTATAGAGGACAAAAATTGACTAAGTTTAAAACACAGCAATGTTTCTAAGATATTTACTATGCACAAAGGCTTCGCTAAGCACAAATACCGCTTCATTCAAGTCAAGTTCTTGTTTTGTTCCCTGTTATTGGATTTCTCGCTGTCAAATGTCAGTATAATCTGATGGAAATGAGTGTCAAATACATGTCTTCTACAGTCCACAGCATGATACCATTTTTCTCTGCATTCATTCACACATTCTTTCTGTTAAATGCTCTTGCCTCTGCTGAGCTTAGTATGGCAGATATTACAAATAATTGTACGTTTGTGTTCTGTGCTTTCAATAGAAGAGAGCCTGATTGGGGTACACCTAACCTTTGTCATAGGGCACTGCAGTGTGTGGATGCACTTGGGAAGAGTTGCACTTCTTTTGCCTCTGGCCACCCACTGCCTCTGATAGGCCTCTCAATTTTCAGTGGGGGCCAGCTGCTGGCCCTCAAAGAATTCTCTCTTATAGGGGCAGTGTGTGCAACTTGCATTTTGTCCCCAGCCTAATGCTGGGAGGCCCAGGTATTTGAAGTACCCTTTCCCTGTTGGGCATGGCCAGAGCTACTCATTAGGTTTCTAACCTAGTCCAGTGTGTTGGTCCAACTTGTTGCTCTGGTTGTTCGGTATCCCACACCAGTTGTGCCTGAAACCAGTTCTGTGTTTGCTGATGTCCCTGAACTCATGTGTCTTCCTGTCTATGTTTCTGGACCAGCCTTGTCTGTGCCCTGTCCTGGTACCATCCTGTGTCTTACACCTTATGTCCTTCACCAACCAGCCTGTGTCCTGCCTGACGTCCATGCCATCTGACTTCTACATGTGCCAGCACCAATGATATCTGCCTGATATCTCTGCCTGATGACTTCTACCTGTACCAGCACTAGATTACATCTGCCTGATGCCAGTGCCTGCTGAAATCTCCTTGATGTCCTTCTGTCAAACAGCTCTGCTTAGCTGCCACAGGTTCCTCTGTTGTCCAATGGGTCCATTCCTTGGATTCTCACGTCCTGAGAAGGCCCTCTCTCATACATTTGGGAAAGCCCCTATAAAAATTTGGATTGAGGACCGCATTATTACTCTGTTGGCATGGTGGAGGAGCATGTGTAAAAGGAGATGGAGGAAGCAAAAAACAAAACAAAAACAACTTTAATGCAATATTGTGTACAGTCTGTACTAAGCTAGTGTAGGCAGAGTTTGTTTGATTGAAAGGAAGATATTCTTAGGCTGCATTTTTATACCTGCTGGTACAATAATAAAACAAATGGTCCTATTCACAATCTTTTCTAGTGTGGATTAAAACAGGTGTTTGTTGAAATTAGTGCAGGTGATATTCCTGCAGTAGGATTAACATGTAATATGCATCATGTTAGGTATTATCACCTTCTATCCCTTCGTGTTGGCCCGCACAACCCAAAATCCTGCTAGAGCTTTCAGTAGTAGAGATGGGCGAACTGTTTGGATTTGGTTGGGTTCGTGACCGCAGTTGCTCTTTTAAAGTAAGGCAACAATTAATACACCTAATATACTTACCGGGTAGGCGTTTTCCCTTCCTGGTGTCCTGTGGCACTGCGTCACTTCCGGGCCACCCCTTATCTTCTGAGCATACGTGATTGGCCGTTTGAGCCGGTCACATGATTACTCCCAGAAGATGACGAGAGGCCTGGAAATGATGCAGTGGCGTGGCACAGCTGGAAGGAATAATGCAGACCCACTAAGTATAATGATTAGGTGTATTAACTGTTGCCTTACTTTAACAGAGCAACTGCAGTAAGGCTGGCTTCACATTAGCGTTTGTGTCTGCATGCTGATGGCATGCAGACACAAACGCTGTCAAAAGCAGGGTCCAAATGATGTGTCCGCAGCGGATAATGTCCGCCTGCGGACACATCACTATGGAGCCCGGCAGCCAATCGGCGCTGTCTGGGGGCGGGCCGGGGGTGGAGATCAGCGCCGGAGATCTCCGCCCCCCCGGCCGCCGGTAAGCTCCGGGACTGTCGGCGGGGAGAAAAGCTGATCTTTTACAGCTGTTTGAATCTTCCCGCGCCGACACTGAGAGGAGATGTCGGCGCGGGAAGATTCAAACAGCTCTCAGATCAGCTGTTCTCCCCGCCGACATCGCTAGGAGATTACAGGCGGCGGGGAGGAGGAGGACAGCAGAGGGTCAGCTGATCTCCCGGTGGCCGTCGGTGAGCTCCTGTGACATCACCGGCGGCCACCGGGAGATTTTTCAATGGGTCCGCAGCGTTCTCCTGCGGTGTCATGCAGAGGACACTGCGGACCCATTGAAGCCAATGCATTTTTTGTGCGCTTGGGGACGCTTGCTGATTGTCCAAGCTCCCAAACGCACAAAAAAACCCAACATGCTGCGTCCCGGGTGCGGATGCTGGACACCGGAAGCAGCAGATATCGTCCGCATCCGCACCCGAACGCAGCAAACGCAGGCACCATGCGTTCCTATGTTAAACATAGGAACGCAGTGCGCATGCGTTTGCGTATGGGAACGCAGCAATACGCTGCCTTCCCATACGCAAATGTGAAGGCAGCCTAACAAATATGGTCAAACCCGAAAGGTTCGCCCATCTCTATTCTGTAGAGCACTACTGTATTTGATATTAGTAAAAATCATTTTTGTTTATATAGTGCAAGCATATTCCACATCGCTGTACAGTTCAGGTTGTTGCGCTGAATGACTTTTGTACAAGAAAAAAGTTAGATTGGGAAATTTTTTAAATAAAATTGGACTGATGAGGTTTTAAGTGAGGCTGAACAGACAAACATACCGTACATGCTTTTGCTTTGACTGAGTTTACTACAAAGGCAACATTAGAATAGGTATTATTTAAACTAAAATTGGAAGTACAGGGATAAAAATTAGGCTTAAATGGCAGGCAGACAGGCTGTTGTTTTGACTAGCGTATTCTCAAGAGGAAGAAAACTTAATCTGTTGCTTCTAAGAAAGGATTTCCTGTCAGGGCTGTCATTAGCGCACTGCTGGCCTCAATACGGGCTGATGCTTTCCATAGTTTCTTCTCATAGAGGACCCAAATGTGATTTGTTACTCCTAGGCTACATTTTCTTGACACAGGTTTGAAGCCTGCCTCACAACACAGACCAATTTAGAAAGGTGCAGATAAGAAATCACGTTCACGATCAGTGCTATGGATGGGTTATGTGAGCAACAAAGATTTGAAGCGGTGCACGGGGTAGTATTCACAGATGAGGGCTGAACTTTACTCTTCTAGGCACATATTAATAAGTATCACACACCTACATGCCACATCATAGATGTCTAGGTTTCCACCAATATTCTATAGAATTTTACATTTTACCTATAGGTAAACTATGTTTGGGCCATGATTTAGGATTTTCCATTAATGTTGGACAAATCACAAAGTTACAAGTGAGAACAGAAAAATAAAAGGCGACAGAAGTCTAAAATATATGCAAAAGTGAAAAAACTATTTATTAATATCTATTCAGGATAGTAAAATGCCACACTCAAACCAGAGAGGGAATGTTTTACAGAAAGTGATGCTGGGTAGTACAGACACTTGTTCTGGATGCGGTACATTGATGACATCTTGTGGATCTGGCAGGATAGAGAGGAGGCATTAAAGGGTTTTATAGATACCTTGAATTCCAATGGGCACAACATACAATTGACCTACCAGTGGTCCAGGGACTCTATTGACTTCCTGGATGTAACATTATTTAAGGAGGGTAATAATATGCTGCAGATGAGCTTATACCGCAAACCCACAGCCACCAACACACTTCTACATGTGTCCTCCTCGCTTCCGTGTCACATGATTAATGCAATTACGGTTATCTGCCGCGACACTACTATTATATGATAAATGAAAGTAATGAGTGGCACTAGAAACATGAGGATCAAGTGAATGTGTGAATTGCAGAAACTGCCCTAAGGTAAATACGATAAAATGGAGATCTTAGTTTCCAATAATGGCCACCAGAGGGTAAGCTTGGCATCCACTTACAAGGAGCTCTCCACTGCCAAGTCCTAACACTATGCCCTGGTGAGTTGTGAGTGTGAATGGGTTTATATGCCAAAGGTCTAATTGGGAACGATGAAAAGGTGTGTGTAGGGCTCTCACAGTGGTGTCCATGTGTGGACACCAAACTAAGGAAAGGGGGAAGGGGAAATAATATAGTGGGAGCTCAGTCAAAAATAAGCAATATATAAATCGGATTATGACGGCATCACCACTTTAAGCGTAGGTGCAGGCAGAAAATAATATACTTACAATTACGGTTATCTGCCACGACACTACTATTATATGATAAATGAAAGTAATGAGTGGCACTAGAAACATGAGGATCAAGTGAATGTGTGAATTTCAGAAACTGCCCTAAGGTAAATACGATAAAATGGAGATCTTAGTTTCCAATAATGGCCACTAGAGGGTAAGCTTGGCATCCACTTACAAGGAGCTCTCCACTGCCAAGTCCTAACACTATGCCCTGGTGAGTTGTGAGTGTGAATGGGTTTATATGCCAAAGGTCTAATTGGGAACGATGAAAAGGTGTGTGTAGGGCTCTCACAGTCGTGTCCATGTGTGGACACCAAACTAAGGAAAGGGGGAAGGGGAAATAATATAGTGGGAGCTCAGTCAAAAATAAGCAATATATAAATCGGATTATGACGGCACCACCACTTTAAGCGTAGATGCAGGCAGAAAATAATATACTTACAATTACGGTTATCTGCCGCGACACTACTATTATATGATAAATGAAAGTAATGAGTGGCACTAGAAACATGAGGATCAAGTGAATGTGTGAATTGCAGAAACTGCCCTAAGGTAAATACGATTAAATGGAGATCTTAGTTTCCAATAATGGCCACTAGAGGGTAAGCTTGGCATCCACTTACAAGGAGCTCTCCACTGCCAAGTCCTAACACTATGCCCTGGTGAGTTGTGAGTGTGAATGGGTTTATATGCCAAAGGTCTAATTGGGAACGATGAAAAGGTGTGTGTAGGGCTCTCACAGTGGTGTCCATGTGTGGACACCAAACTAAGGAAAGGGGGAAGGGGAAATAATATAGTGGGAGCTCAGTCAAAAATAAGCAATATATAAATCGGATTATGACGGCATCACCACTTTAAGCGTAGGTGCAGGCAGAAAATAATATACTTACAATTACGGTTATCTGCCGCGACACTGCTATTATATGATAAATGAAAGTAATGAGTGGCACTAGAAACATGAGGATCAAGTGAATGTGTGAATTGCAGAAACTGCCTAAGGTAAATACGATTAAATGGAGATCTTAGTTTCCAATAATGGCCACTAGAGGGTAAGCTTGGCATCCACTTACAAGGAGCTCTCCACTGCCAAGTCCTAACACTATGCCCTGGTGAGTTGTGAGTGTGAATGGGTTTATATGCCAAAAGTCTAATTGGAACGATGAAAAGGTGTGTGTAGGGCTCTCACAGTGGTGTCCATGTGTGGACACCAAACTAAGGAAAGGGGGAAGGGGAAATAATATAGTGGGAGCTCAGTCAAAAATAAGCAATCTGTTCAATTGACCAAAAGATTCCGTGAGAGAGGATATAGCAAGTGGTCACTAAAAAGAGCCTATAATAGAGCCAAACATTTTACTCGAAACTCACTACTTTATTCATATAGACCTTTTAAGTCTGTGAGATCGATTTGTTTCATCACTAAGTATAACTCAGCATTTGGCCATATTAGAAAGGCTCTTGAAAGCTCACAGCACGTTCTGAGAGCAGATCCCAGTCTTGCAAAAATTATACCTGAATGCCCTCAAATAACGACTAGACGAAGTACATTTCTTAAGGTTTGCCTAGTTCGGAGCCATTATGAGGGTGCTATTAGATGTAATTTTTTGAGTGGCTTTACACCAAAAGTTGGATGTTCACCATGTGGAAGATGTGTGGCGTGCCCAAATTTGGACAGGGCAGATTCTTTTTCTGACTGCAGTGGTAGTTAAACTATTAAAGAAAACATCATGCAAAACAACGGTGGTAATATATTACTCCACATGTCCATGCCCTAAAATATATGTGGGCATGACCACAAGACAGTTAAAGGTCAGAGTCAGAGAACAGGTCCTCGGCATTGAGGCCGCCAAGGATGTGGTGGACGACACAACCCTTAAAACAATGCTTAAACATTTCAAGCAAAAATACACATGTGACAGCAGGTCCCTGCGTGTGAAAGGAATTGACTTCTTGAATATTGGGATTAGGGGTGGTGGAGTTACTAGAAGGTTGGCTCAATTAGAAACTGTATTCCCCCATGGGTTGAATGAAAACATTGGTTTTGCTCCATTTTTGTGAGGTCATATGGATGTAGGTTTTTTTTCTTGGGATTATTTTTAAAAGTTAATACATTTTCCTTTCTCTTTTAGCTAGTATCCATCGATATTGATAACATTGAGTTATGATGTGGAATGGTATAATTGCGTGGAGGCTGACATATTGCAAGTTACACACTATATGAATCTTGGATCAAGCATTTTATGGATATCATACAGGGCCGGCGTTAGGGGGGTGGGCAGACGGGGCAGTTGCCCAGGGCCCCCACTCTCTTAGGGGCCCCCAAAGGAGCTGAACTGAAAAAAGCAATAAAACAGTTAAAAAATAAAAAATACACCTATTTGGTATGTAAGAATCTAAGCTATCAATATGTGAAATAAATTATTCCAATTCGTAAATGGTGTAATGGGAAAAAAATAAAAACTCCAGAATTATGTTTTTGGGCCACCACGTTGTTACAATACAATGCAATAAAAGGCGATCAAAATGTTGTATCTGACTCAAAATGGTATCATTAAAAATGTCAGCTCAGGGAACATGAAGTAAGCCCTCACATAGCCCTGTATCTTCAAAAATTAAAACATCATGGGTCTCGGAAAATGGCGAAGAGAGTAAATTTTTATTTTTATTATTTTTTTTTTTACAAATTTCTGGGGGGGGTTTTATGATTGAAAAAAAAAAATGTTCAGTATCTTCTTATTTTGACCTAGATAATCAACTTATGAAGTCACTTTTACCATATAGTTAACATGATAAATAAAAAAACTAAAACAAAAATTGTGGAATTGCACTTTTTTTTGCAATTTCAAAGCACTTGGAATTTTTTCTTATTCTCCAGTATATTTTGTGGTAGAATGAATTATGTAATTCAAAAGTACAACTCGACCTGTAAAAAACAAGCCCTCGTTTGGCTATGTGGAAGGAAAAATAAAAAAGATATGGGTCTTGGAAGAGGTGAGGAAAAAACAAAACCGAAAAATCGCTCAGTGGTAAAAGTTATAAAATCCTGTAATTGCCGTATAATAGCAGCAGGAGCGCCCCCCCCCCACAGGCTTCAATCTTCACATGTTCATGATGGGAGTAATTAGAGTTTGGGGACCTCCTTAATTTCTACATTTGTAGCCAGTTATCAAACAGAACTTACAAGGCATTAAAGGGGATGTCCAGCATTAATAAAACTTTACTACATTCTTTCAAAAACAGCACCACCCCTTTGTACAGGTGACATGTGGTATTACAGCATAGGCCCATTCCCTTCAATTAAGCTGAGCTGTAATTTTAGAGGTTTACACAGCCTTTCATTGCCCCTCACCTTATTGCGTTTAGCTCGGGGTGTAGTTACTGTTTTGCTTCAATACTCTAGTGTTTCTATTCTTCTGTTTTTGGCGTGTTTCCTTATCATGGGAATCAGTGCAGACATTTATTCATCTTCATGTTTTGTCACCAGGTCAGCTTTGCAGGACCATCATTATTGTTAAAAGTTACAGGAGGCATGTACTTGTGATTCTTTCTGTGCGGTGATGCACATATTTTAAATGGTTTTAAATGTCTTGTGCTCTTGTTTTACCCTGTACACATGATTTTTTTGTAATAAAAAGTATTTTTCACTTTAACAAGTGTAAACAATATTTCTTCCCGGATCCCGGTCATACATACACGTTTCTTTCTTCTCTCTTTGCATTCATTCTAGTTAAACGTGTGACTGGTGGATCCTGTGTCTAGTGCCACTCTACTTTCCTATTTTTTTCCTGAGCTGCAATATCACACACAACCTGTAGACAGGGGTGGCACTGTTTTTGAAAGAAATCAGTCATGTTTATAGAATTCTGGATAACTCCTTTAAGGTCAATATTTCCACTAGTGACCCCAGAACAACACAAGACCACCAGGATGGGGTTATCAGAGGATAAGTGGTTAGAAAGAGCGACTCTCCCTGGAGGAACCGTGCTGTGTGACACAGACAGACAATGATGGGAAAGGATGTGTGCATCTATGTGTGTATGCTCGGTGTATACGTGTAATATATATATGTGTTTGCATCACATACTGTGTGTTGTGTGTATGTAACATCCACATTTATAAATCCCAGCAGCACAGAGTAGAGTTCCTAGGTGTTAATAGGTCGGCAATCGCCCAACAAATGAGCAAAATGTGACTCATCACCGGGTGATTGGATGTTTATGGAGGAACAAAAATCCTTGCTCTCAACAGCACATCCCCTGCTGCAAACTGCAGAAGTGCTGCCGATAACCAATGGCGTAACTTTAGGCCCTGGGGCCCCGATGCGAAAGCTCCAACGGGGCCCCCAATTATTGCAAATCTTTAATAGTATTAGCTTTTTTTCCATGGGTCGAAGGGACTTTTGGGGCCCCCCTAGGCTGCAGGGCCCGAGTGCGAGCGCAACCCCTGCACCTGTGGTAGTTACACCCCTGCCGATAACATGATACTGTACAGGACAGATTGCTCTACTGGTGATAGCTCTGCACCCATCATTCTTCATCATCCTGTGTAAAAAGTCTGGAAACAAGCGCTGAATGACTTGAATATTATAAATTGCACTCATTTACCAATCTGAAGTTGTCCCTTGTAAATGTACCCTAAATGTCTGAGTGTGATAGTGCAATATGTGAGCATTTAGGGCCCATTTTAACCTTTTGCCCAGGGTCCCACTCTGCCTAAAACCGGCCCTGATCTCATATTGTATAGGATGGACCTATTAAGACACCATATAATATGAATATATGCATATACTCTGTATGTGAACTATGCTTAGGTATTTCTGTGGAAATTCTATGTACAGTATATATGTATTGGATGACATTGTGGATCTTGATCTGATATATCTGGATCAACATATATATGCCATAATGTATCTTTAACCCCATAACGACGGCCTAACATCCAGAGACGTCGGAAAAAAAGGGTACTTATGCCTGGCTGACGTCTGTAGACGTCAGCCAGAGAAAGTGCTCTAGCGCCCCCCAGTGGTCAAAAATCTCCGGGGTTTCAGCTACCGGGGTAGCTGAGACCCTGCAGATTATGAATCGGGCCGGTTTTTACCGGTACCCGCCATGTGATCACGGTTATACACCGTTTACCGGAGTATAACCGTGATCACATGAATATACAGTGAATCGCCGGTAAATAAATGATTTCTCTGTCATGCCACAGGATCAAACCTGTGGCATGACAGAGAAATGTCTTTCCCTGTCCTCTGGTACCGGTACACAGCCCCCGGTACCTGTGCCCGGCCCCCACCCCCTCCTCTCCTCCTAAAATGCAGCCGCAGCGCTTCACAAGCAGCGCTGCCGGCCGCCTGCAGCCCCATGCTGTGGATTCCTCACTGATGTGACATGTCACACATGTCACATCAGAGAGGAATAAGCCCCCTGCCTCCGGGTCCCCTCAGTTCCCCCCCCAGGTCCGGTCTTCAGATGCCCCCCCCCCAGCTCCGGTCCTCAGCCGCCGCTTCTGCACCCGCCGCCGCCATCATCTCCCTCCCATCTGAGCTGTCAGGGGAGGGAGATGATCGCTCCCTCGGTCACCCCCCTGTCACTTCCCCCAGTCACCAGCGTCACCCCCCCGGTCACCGGTGCATACTTACCGGCCGGGATCTTTTTTCATCCTGCCCCCTGCGCCGACTTCCTGTTCTGTCAGGATCATGCGCAGACAGAGCAGAAACTGCTCTGTCTGCCAGGGGAAACTGACAGCTCATGACCTCAGTGAGGTCATGGCAGGTCAGGATCCTTGGTTCACAAAGGGTCAATTGTGATCCCATGATGGGACCACAATTAACCCTTTGTGAACCAAGGATCCTGACCTGACATGACCTCACTGCAATCATGAGCTGTCAGTCTATGCAGAGACTGCTCTATCTGCCCATAGACTGACAGCTCATGATCGCAGTGAGGTCATGGCAGGTCAGGATCCTTGGTTCACAAAGGGTCAATTGTGATCCCATGATGGGACCACAATTAACCCTTTGTGAACCAAGGATCCTGACCTGACATGACTCACTGCAATCATGAGCTGTCAGTCTATGCAGAGACTGCTCTATCTGCCCATAGACTAACAGCTCATGATCGCAGTGAGGTCATGTCAGGTCAGGATCCTTGGTTCACAAAGGGTCAATTGTGATCCCATGATGGGACCACAATTAACCCTTTGTGAACCAAGGATCCTGACCTGACATGACCTCACTGCAATCATGAGCTGTCAGTCTATGCAGAAACTGCTCTATCTGCCCATAGACTGAAACGGGTCAATTGTGACCCCATTTTGGAAACTAGACACCCCAAGGAATTTATTTAGATGCATAGTGAGCTCTTTGAACCCCCAGGTGCTTCACAAATTGATCCGTAAAAATGAAAATGTACTTTCTTTTCCACAAAACTTTTCTATTTTCATTTTTATGGTTTCATTTGTGAAGCACCTGGGGGTTCAAAGTGCTCATCGCCCATCTAGATAAGTTCCTTGGGTGGTCTAGTTTCCAAAATGGGGTCACTTGTGAGGGAGCTCCAATGTTTATGCACACAGGGGCTCTCCATACGCAACATGGTCTCCGCTAACAATTGGAGCTAATTTTCCATTCAAATTGTTAGCGGACACCATGTCACGTATGGAGAGCCCCTGTGTGCCTAAACATTGGAGCTCCCCCACAAGTGACCCCATTTTGGAAACTAGACACCCCAAGGAATTTATTTAGATGCATAGTGAGCTCTTTGAACCCCCAGGTGCTTCACAAATTGATCCGAAAAAATGAAAATGTACTTTCTTTTCCACAAAAATTTTCTATTTTCATTTTTATGGTTTCATTTGTGAAGCACCTGGGAGTTCAAAGTGCTCATCACCCATCTAGATAAGTTCCTTGGGTGGTCTAGTTTCCAAAATGGGGTCACTTGTGAGGGAGCTCCAATGTTTATGCACACAGGGGCTCTCCATACGCAACATGGTCTCCGCTAACAATTGGAGCTAATTTTCCATTCAAATTGTTAGCGGACACCATGTCACGTATGGAGAGCCCCTGTGTGCCTAAACATTGGAGCTCCCCCACAAGTGACCCCATTTTGGAAACTAGACACCCCAAGGAATTTATTTAGATGCATAGTGAGCTCTTTGAACCCCCAGGTGCTTCACAAATTGATCCGTAAAAATGAAAATGTACTTTCTTTTCCACAAAAATTTTCTATTTTCATTTTTATGGTTTCATTTGTGAAGCACCTGGGGGTTCAAAGTGCTCATCACCCATCTAGATAAGTTCCTTGGGTGGTCTAGTTTCCAAAATGGGGTCACTTGTGAGGGAGCTCCAATGTTTATGCACACAGGGGCTCTCCATACGCAACATGGTCTCCGCTAACAATTGGAGCTAATTTTCCATTCAAATTGTTAGCGGACACCATGTCACGTATGGAGAGCCCCTGTGTGCCTAAACATTGGAGCTCCCCCACAAGTGACCCCATTTTGGAAACTAGGCCCCCCAAGGAACTTATCTAGATGCATAGTGAGCACTTTGAACCCTCTGGTGCTTGACAAATTGATCCGTACAAATGAAAAAGTACTTTTTTTTTCACAAAAACTTTCTTTTGTCCTCAATTTTTTCATTTTCACATGAGCAACAGGATAAAATGCATCCTAAAATTTGTTGGGCAATTTCTCCTGAGTACACCAATACCTCATATGTGGTCATAAACCACTGTTTGGGCGCACGGCAGGACTCGAAAGGGAAGGAGCGCCATTTGATTTTTTGAATGGAAAATTAGCTCCAAAAATCAAATGTGCTCCCTCCCTTCCGAGCCCTGCCGTGCGCCCAAACAGTGGTTTATTACCACATATGAGGTATCGGTGTACTCAGGAGAAATTGCCCAACAAATTTTAGGATGCATTTTATCCTGTTGCCCATGTGAAAATTAAAGAATTGAGGCTAAAAGAACATTTTTGTTGGAAAAATTAAAATGTCCATTTTTTGTTTCCACTTTGCTTTAGTTCCTGTAAAGCACCTGAAGGGTTAATAATCTTCTTGAATATAGTTTTGAGTAGCTTGAGGGGTGCAGTTTTTGGAATGGTATCACTTTTGGGTGTTTTCTGTCATCTATGCCACTCAAAGGGACTTCAAATGTGATGTGGTCACTAAAAAAATGGTTTTGTAAATTTTGCTGGAAAAATTAGAAATTGCTGATGAACTTTGAACCCTTATAACGTCCTAACCCCAAAAATTTTTTTGCCCAAAATTGCGCTGATGTAAAGTAGACATGTGGGAAATGTTATTTATTAACTATTTTGTGTCACATAACGCTCCAGTTTAACAGAATAAAAATTCAAAATTTGAAAATTGTGAAATTTTCAAAATTTTTGCCAATTTTTTAATATTTTCACAAATAAACGCAAAAATTATCGACCTAAATTTACCACTAACATGAAGCCCAATATGTCATGAAAAAAGAATCTCAGAATCGTTCGGATCCAATGAAGCGTTCCAGAGATATTACCTCATAAAGGGACACTGGTCAGAATTACAAAAAACGGTCTGGTCATTTAGGGGGAAATTGGCTGCGTCACTAAGGGGTTAATATTGTATCACATATAATGTCATCTAATCTTGTATTATATTTTTTGTGGTGCTAGTTTGTGCATATATCAGAAATGAAGGCCCCCTGTTTATGTATGGCCTCTCTGGAATGATTTAAGTAATATCCCCATTTGTAGGTTGCTAGAGCTACATATAGTACTCCTGCTGTCGGTCCGTACGCATGTATGCACAGATAGCCGTGGCCATGGGGCCTGCATTATGCAGTCGGTGTCTTTCTGGAGGGCGGTGATGCGGATTATGTGATCCTAATCGCCGCCCTCCATGACGCTGCCTGATGACGCTGCCTCGCTAACAGTCTTTGTTGCTCTGCATGTCGCTAAGGACGCACGGTGCGATCATTTGATTGGACAATGGATATCTTTTAAATCTTCCTCTTCCGTATCATGACATGCACCCTGACAAAGGATTGGCCAAAATGTGCATAGGGCGCACGGCTTTCAGAAATTGAGGACGCTGGGTCTATAAGGAGCTGCATTAGGAGGTAATCGCTGGTATAACATCACAACTGGACAATCGGGCATACACTTGACGCTCTTAGGGTCTTTTGTAAAGGGAACCCTCCAGCATGTAATTAGATGGATCTGGTTGTATGACCAATTATATACTAAATCAATACAAGGCTAAACATGCAGGGTATCAGGTTATGTATGGGTAGATAGCAATTAATGTGCCCTTATCTATGTACCCTAAGCATTAGACAGCCTATAGGGAAACTGTGTGTGCTTTTAAATAAACAGAGTAACTGTCAGTAAATAAGGATTCTGTACAGAGAGTGGAGTATTTGTATGCTAATGAAAGTATCAAATACTGTGGACTCTATGTTCTATGTTAATTCCTCAAGGAGAAGCACACAATTAGGCTAAAATCACACTGTCCATGTGATATGCGAGTCTCTTTGACGAGTGTCGGATCATTAACCCTGAACAGCCTCCCCCTCTTTGGACGGGGGGTGTGGAGCTGCATAGAAATACAAGCAGCTGACATTCTCATTCTGACAGGGAGAGGCCGTTTCAGGAGACTGATCCAAGACTCGTTTGACTGCCGAGCATTTCACACGGACAGTGTGATTCTAGCCTTAGATGTAAGCTTGCGTATTGAGATAAGGGCTTTGTTAGTGAGCCAATTCCCGACACTATAGGTCGTCTTGACGGGGAAGTTATGCTTTTGTGTATTTTTGGTAAATGTTTTCTTTTACATGTGAGTAGATGTTTCATGGGCTGAGATGCATGGTGTAAAGGTAGCTTTACACGCCGCCACAGAGGGTAGCAACAGGTAGGCACCGCACGCGCGCGTTTTTACCTGTTGCTAACGGTTGCCGATGCCGCATATACACGCTGCCACAACGTGCTCCACCGAAGGTATTTGCGTTCCCCGGAAGTGCCGACAGGTGCCCCGGGTTACCTTCTGTGAAGTACCTTCCCTGATTTACACGTCGCCACCACAAGGGAATATGGGCGTACATCTTTCACTCCACAAGTATATAGGCGTGACAGAGTTGTGTATTACGTGACGCTCGTACGGTGATTGGACAATGCAATAGCATCATGATTGGCCAGCCTGCGCAGGAAGGCTGGCTAATACATGACGCTATTGCAAATGTTTAGTGTGAATGGTCAGCTCGTTAAACATGGCGCCCTGTGCAGGGACAGCCAATGATTAAACAGTAGCCTCCACCAATGATAGCTGATGGGGCGTGTATCAATGACGCTGTGGCACGCCCCAGGATTTCACTAGGCCACGCAAATACCTTGCCTGTGCCCCGATTACACGCCGCCACCATAGGAAATGTTTCTTCCTGTTTTTGAGCACGGCTCAGACACAGGTATCCGAAGGAACTGCGGGACACAGGATGAAATTACCCGAATTACATGCCTCCACTTCGTGGTGTTTTCATGGCAACAGGCACAATTGTGTCCAATGCCTGGCGGTTCCTACCTTCCTGTGGCGGCGTGTAAAGGTACCATTAGGATACTAATTATTTTCCTCTCCATGGATACGAAAGGTTTTCCTTTCATTTTTTTAATATAAAATAAGTGGTTCATTTTGTTACTGGGTCCCCCCGACACCTAATATGCATCCTTAATTAAGTCTATGATGTTACATGGAATTTTATTGTACTGACTGTGATTTGCCAAAAGTTAAAAAACTAAGTTTGGTTTATTATAAGAATAGATCAGTTAACTTTCTCATTGATTGTGAATATTCTATGTATCCCTGTTACAAATATTCCTTGATATGTGTGTTTTTAATTGCACTTTTTTTAATGGCTGTGACGTCTACAGATCCTCCAATTAAAGATAGAAGATCTGATGACACATGCCAAGCACAGACCTGTTGAATCGGAGTTCCCGTGAAACAGTGCCATTGTCTGAAGCCTCCACCACCCCCACCCCACTTTGATGTAACCCCACAGGTTACGATTAAACAGAGCTACAGCAAAAAATGGTGAGTGACGGTTTTTATCTTCTATGCCTTCATTTGTGATTACTCTACTTTGAACGGGCAACACTGGCAAAAGGTGAAACCTAAGATATTTAGGCAGGAGAGGGACTATCCTTAAACTAAGATTTGCTGTGCATTAGTGCCCAGCATTATCTTTTTTGCACTTAAAGGGTTGAATGATTCTCTCACCTGCATGTTTTTCAGAGTGTTTTGATGTGCCTCTTTTAAATTTTTGGAAAGAGAAAGAAACAAAGAGCGCCCATGAGCCGGACTTGATGGTTTGGGAAGGGGGGGTTAAACTGTGTGTGTCAAAGGGTCACTAACCTCTTGCACACCCTCAATTACAGCAAGGAAGTGAGGTCCCAGCATGGAAGGGAGGATCTCAAACACCAGCGCTGTGAAGTGTATCCTGGAGAGTTTCTTGGATGTGATCACAGGACACGATGACGTGACCACTTGTGAGTGTTGATGGAGACCAAATCACCGCAGGTCCTTTGGCTGTGGAGGAGTTAGCATGATGCCCGGAGCTGCTCCTACTGCTCACCTGCAATGGGCCAAGTAATTGCATTTGTCACGGTGTAGTAAAAATGCTGATGAGGGAATGGCAGTTATGGCAGGGTAACCAGGGAAGACTAGTCTGACCCTAGACTAGGTACCCAGAATGGCCCTAACCCTAAAGGTATCTCTGATGGTTAGAAGGTTCAGGTCTCCAGCCTCTCCCTAAACTCCTCCACCAGCCCTGTGCTATTTCCCCCTCACCTCCCTCCACAGAACTGGTATAGAGCAACTCCAAAAGATAGGTCTTCAGCAACACAAACCCACAGGTCCGCACAGCACAGCTTCCAGGCATAGAGTGAAACTCTATCAGCAGCACCACCTCGTGGAAGGAGAGGGGCTACTTAAGGGCCAGGGTGAGGGGATTTCAGGTGAGTCACACCCAACTCTCGCATTAACCAGCAACTGAGCACAAGACCATCACAACCGTACCTCAAGCAACTCCTGTAGAAATGAAAACTTAAACACACAGCAGCATCCAGCAAAGCCAGCACAATCTAAGTGTAACAGCGCTAAGGCACAAAGGGTAGAATTAACTATTGTTTGAAGGAACAAACCTTTTTATTAATAATCTCTGCATACTACAACATGTTTCAAAAGCCAACTGCTATCTTCCTCAGGTGGATACCCTTTGTGCCTTAGCGCTCCTAAAACTGCGGTCTCCTTTTTGTTTCTTTTAAGTTTATGATAGGTTTAAGTTTGTGATAGGTCATGGGCTAGGGTCACATTTCCGTTTTGACCCTAGCCTACAACAATCCGGTTTTAACTTAGAACTTTTTCCAGCACCGCATAGCGTTACCGCTATGCGGTGCTGAAAAACGCAGTCCCTAGTTACCCTATGTTTACCTTAACTACCTGTCACACAGGCAGCTGCTCAGAGTGCGCTTTACAGCGCCGCACAGGAAACGTTGCAGACAGCAAGTTAAAACCGGATTGTTGTAGGCTAGGGTCAAAACGGAAATGTGACCCTAGCCATGCACAAAAAGTATTGGCTTTATCAATGAAAGAGTCCCACTATTTAACAAGGGTATAAAAAGGTGTGTGAGGCCATTATATGCATGTTTTCCAGGCAAATTGATGTGCCTCATTTTAAATTTTGACAGGTCATGAAAAAAATCCCTTGGCTTTATCAGTCTGAAGTCCCACTCCTTTAATATGGGTATAAAAAGGTTTACTGTAGCATAGACCACATGCCCAGATAAGGTTGTAAACATGTTACGATCACATTTCCCGGAGAATGGTTTTAGAAGCATTCAAAGCAATGTGAAAACAAAACCAAAAACGTTGTTTCAATGTAGGATGGAAAAGAAGATTTTTCTTTCTCTTTTTATTTAGCCTTATATACGAGTGATTATGCAGAAAAGAATGTTTTTTAACATTTTTCCTTGTAAAATCCAATTTAGTTTTGGTTTTGTAGGTTTTCGTGTCATTCCTTAAAAGTGACGTCATACTTTGACAAGATTATTCCCAGAAACCACATGTTCATCAGAAATGTATCCATGCATCTTCTCCATGCTGTTCCCATTCAGTTTCAGCACTTTTCCATGTATTTCAGCAATTTCACAGCCCCTTCACCCAGACCTCCTGGGAGGGTCAAACATTAAAATAGTTGAAACTCCCATTGCCTTACATTGTGTTCGTTATTTACTACGAACACACGAATAGTAAGATTTATTCAGAATGAATAATCTGAACTCGAATATTGCACTATTTGCTAATCACCAGGTGCTATTCTTACAGCTAATGGGGTACATTATTTCCTGAGTGTCAGAGGAGGAGATGCATAAAGTAATGGAGAAGGCAAGTGATTATATATTTGTGATACAATGTATCTACTATTTCAAAGCCTCTACTACTGTAATGTTAACAATAGAAGTCATGTTATCATAGGTTAGAGTGACCTGTTGAATGCCATGTTTACTTACCTATTCATATGCTTACTGTGATAGAGATATTTTATTTACTTATGACTGTTTATTCATTAATAGAACCATGACAACATAAGCTACTGATCGGCCAACACAATGCTTGTTCTACAATGGGCATACTTCTATATGACTAGAATATTGCAAAGGTGGTATTTTAATGCAACTGGACCAGAGTAATTTTAATTAAAGCAAATAAAAAACTGTCTGTATTAAACATAGTTGAAGGTAATTTAAAGTTCAGCTAGGTATGAATAGCTTGATACCTAATGTTCCCTTTACACGTGGCCACAGGAAGGTAGAAATCGGCAGGCATCGGACACAATTGTGCCTGTTGCCTTGAAAAGACCACGATGTGGCGGCGTGTAATTCAGGACTTTCCTTCCTGTGTCTTCCCTGAAGGAAGGAAAGTCCTGAATTACACAGCGCCACATCTTGGTCTTTTCAAGGCAACAGGCACAATTGTGTCCGATGCCTGCCGGTTTCTACCTTCCTGTGGCCGCGTGTAAAGGGACCATTATAGTCAAGAAAATGGTCATACTTCCCAAAGTGCTTTATTCCCTACTCGAAGTCATATAAAAATATATTATCAAACTAGGCATGCCCCTACTTTCCACAGTGCTGGTGTCATATATAAATGAATGTCTTTGTCACGTCCTACTGACGGACTCACACGTGGACCCACTGGACCGCGTAAAGCGGATGCTGATACCGGGTGATAGAGAGGCAGACACGTACCGTAGAGTCAACGGGTTTATTAAACAGAACTATAACACAGAACCACACGCCCCTGGAGAGGGCCACAAGGTCGCAACACCGGGAGCCCAGCGAGGGAGACCCCGGAGCGCTTGACCCCTATACAGGGATACCGCCGGGATCAGCCTCGAAGGGGCCAATGCTACGGACACAAGTGTTCAACCGACCCCAGGCGACGTGGTAATGAAACAGCACCCGGGAATACAATACGAAACGAGAACCATGAATACAGAGCACCAGGAACACGGGGAACCAGGAACACAGGAGAGATCCAGGAACACGGAGAGATCCAGGAACACAGGGAATCCAGGAACACGGAGAGATCCAGGAACACAGGGAGATCCAGGAACACGGAGAATCCAGGGCCACGGGGATCCGGAGCCGGGCGAGAACCAGCGATCAGCTTGGAGGGAATCAGGAGACCATCCAGGAACACGGTGATCAGCCAGGAACCGGCAGGAACGAGATCTGGGGAGGTAACACAGAGCGATCAGGTAACAGACCAAACGGAGAGCGACCTGACAGACCAGAAGTGGCAACTTCACTCAGGGGAAGGTGAAGGTCGAAGTTGCCCTGGCCCCGACTGATTGAAAACAGGAGGTTTAAATCAGAACAGGGCAGTCCTGATTGGTTGAGGGGAGGAG
>JARQOC010000004.1:407797929-407888909 GCA_033576535.1 Allobates femoralis | reverse complement strand
GTGTCGATGTCTGATGAACGCAGTACCCGGGTCATTGCAGCAGATTTCAATGCAAGACATCCTACAAGACCACCCATCTCCCATGCTACAGTTAGCAAACTGTTTGCCAAATTTCGTGAAACAGGTTCAGTGTTGGATTTGCCAAAATGTGGATGCAAGAAAACTGTCACTAATCAAGAAACATCAGTGGCTGTCCTATCTTCATTCAGCAAGAGCCCACAGTGTAGCACTTCCTGTATGTCACTGGAGAGTGGCAGCAGTCGATCATCCCTTTTGCGGATAATAACTACTCACAAATGTCACCCTTACAAAATCAAGCTGCTGCAGTATCTCAGTGAGGATGACCCAGATCAGCACACTGAATTTGCAGAATGGGCAAAACAAAAATTGGAACAGGACCCTCAGTTTACACAGAACATTATGTGGCAAACTTTTTTGTGAATGGTGAAGTTAACAAACAAAGCTATCGCTATTGGTCTGACACTAAACCACTGTGAATAGATCCCTTCAAGACTATTGGAACACAAAAATTGAAGTATGGTGTGGTATATGGGGTGCAAAGATAGTGGGGCCATTCTTCATCAATGGAAACCTGAATGCCACTGGATACCTGAAATTGCTACATGATGATGTGTTACACTCTTTATTCACTGAAGATGGCACATTTCCTGAGTTTTTCCAACAAGATGGTGCACCACCACATTATAAGTGTCAGGTTCGAGCATTCCTACATAAACAGTTTCCTGGAAAGTGGATTGGTTGTTGTGGGCCACTTGAATGGCCACCAAGGTCTCCTGATCTGCCCCCCTTACACTTTTATCTTTGGGGTCATTTGAAGGCAATTGTCTATGCTGTGAAGATATGATATGTGCAGCACCTGAAACAACAGGTACTGGAAGCCTGTAGTAGCATTTCTTCTGTGGTGTTGCTTTCAGTGTGCCAAGAGTGGGAGAAGAGGGTTACATTGACAATCCAACACAATGGGTAGCACTTTGAACACATTTTATAAGTGGTCATAAACTTGTAAATAACTCATGAAAGAATAAAGTTACATTAAAACCAAGTACACCATTGTTTTTCTTATAAACTGCTCAATAAGTTTGATGTTTCACATGACCATCCTTCCATTGAAAAAAATAAAGTTAAGTGAAAAATCATCAATTTCAAAATGGCCGCCTTGGTCACCACCCATCTGGAAAAGTTTTCCCCCTTCCAATGTACTAATGTGCCACAAACAAGAAGTTGACATCACCAACTGTTCGCATTTTATTTAGGTGTATCCATATACCGTATATACTCGCGTATAAGCCGAGTTTTTCAGCCCAAAAATTGGGCTGAAAAGTCCCCCCCTCGGCTTATACGCGAGTCACTGTATACTGTATACAATGTATACAGTATACAGTGCCCCATCTATATACAGCCCCCCGCCGCAATCCTGTAAAGGAATAGGTTAGTATACTTATCCATCCGCTGCAGCTGTCCCGCTGCCATCGCGATTCAGCATCTTCCGACTTCCAGCGTCTCGCGTCTCCTTCCGATGGTCGCAGGCAGTGACGTCATTGCCTGTGCGACCGGGGAGGAAACCGGAAGAAGACGCGAGACGCTGAAGTCGGAAGATGCTGAATCGCGATGGCGGCGGGACAGCTGCAGCGGATGGATAAGTATACTAACCTATTCCTTTACAGGATTGCGGCGGGGGGCTGTATATAGATGAGGGGGCACTGTATATACCTCTGGGGCATATACGGTATATGTGGGGCTGCTGTATACTACCACTGGGGCTATATTTACATGTGGGGCTGCTGTATACTACCACTGGGGCTATATTTACCTGTGGGGCTGCTGTATACTACCACTGGGGCTATATTTACCTGTGGGGCTGCTGTATACTACCACTGGGGCTATATTTACCTGTGGGGCTGCTGTATACTACCACTGGGGCTATATTTACATGTGGGGCTGCTGTATACTACCACTGGGGCTATATTTACCTGTGGGGCTGCTGTATACTACCACTGGGGCTATATTTACATGTGGGGCTGCTGTATACTACCACTGGGGCTATATTTACCTGTGGGGCTGCTGTATACTACCACTGGGGCTATATTTACCTGTGGGGCTGCTGTATACTACCACTGGGGCTGTATTTACCTGTGGGGCTGCTGTATACTACCACTGGGGCTGTATTTACCTGTGGGGCTTCTGTATAGTACCACTGGGGCTGTATTTACCTGTGGGGCTGCTGTATACTACCACTGGGGCTATATTTACCTGTGGGGCTGCTGTATACTACCACTGGGGCTGTATATACCTGTGGGGCTGCTGTATACTACACTGGGGCTGTATATACCTGTGGGGCTGCTGTATACTACCACTGGGGCTGTATAATACCTGTGGGGCTGCTGTATACTACACTGGGGCTGTATATACCTGTGGGGCTGCTGTATACTACCACTGGGGCTGTATAATACCTGTGGGGCTGCTGTATACTACCACTGGGGCTGTATATACCTCTGGGGCTGCTGTATACCACACTGTTGAGGGCTGTATACCTGTGCTGGGGTCCACCCTCGGCTTATACACGAGTCAATAGGTTTTTCCAGATTTTTGGGGCAAAAGTAGGGGGGTCGGCTTATACACGGGTCGGCTTATACACGAGTATATACGGTAAATGGCCCACCCTGTATACATCAAAGTGTGGGTATAGATGGCTAAATAATAACTAATATAACATATATGTATATATTAGTTTTTCATAAAATATAGCATAATATAGGTATATACATTTAGTACAATATAGTTTGTCACTATTCTTGCAATATTTGTATTTTGCTGTGAAATTTGATGTGGAAACGCAACATGTACCCACACTTCCTCACTGATGTTGTTGTTTTTTTTTAAATTGGTTTTAAGATGCTCATTTGTTAATTAATAAAATGTGTGTAATCTTTTGATAGTACAGAGTATGGGGCTTAATCATTCAAATTATTTTAAATACTAGGAGTTCTGGTGCTTTATATTATACTTTAGTTTGTCGTTCAATTGAACTCTGCCAATTTATGATTAAACAATTTTTTATTATGAGAAGCAGCAAGTCTAGTATATGGTTTAAAACAGTTTGGTCATAACAAATATACCTTTATCAGTTCGTGTGCTGCTACTCAAGAACTGTCTGGATGGGTGGCGTGGGTTGTGTGAGCAGTATCCACCGCTATAGATGTGCGAGAGGGTGGACCTGCAGTCCTGTGCCACCCTGAAAACATTGATGATTTCATTGTATTGTGTGTTATTTCATTGCACATAGTGTGTGAAGCAAACTGTAATTTAGTGATAGGAATAATATAGTAAATGTAATAAGATATGATGTGTTGCACTGTTTATAAGTAGAATATACTGTGTAGTGTAAGGCATAGCAGGTTATATGAAGATAGTATATTGTGAGCTGTGTGTAGGAATGTAGGTGAAAGGAGAAAATCTATACAGACTGATTGCAGGAACCAAAAAGGTTGAGTCTGGATGAGCTCACAGTGGGAGGTGCCAGTCTGTAGGCTAAGACAAGACTGACAAGATTTGAGTCAGTGTGGAGTCTGCTATCCAAGAAAGAGCCATTCAGGGTTGAGAGCTCAGAGTTGTAGAAGGAGTCTAGAGTACTGGTGTTGTGTAGGAAGCTGAGTGAGCAGAAATCAGCAAGATACAATTAAGAAATGTGTGGGTGACTGAACCTCAGAAGCTAGAGACGTTTTTTTAAGTTGAACTGAGAGAAGGGGAAGTGAGTCCAGCGAGGTAGTAAGGCTTTCAGGGACCTAGAAGACGATAGGGTGCTGCCTGGCTGACACACAAAGGGAGTAAATGGTCATGTCGAGCATCCTCCTGCAAGGAATCAATGTCAATTGTGGCATATGTACATGAAGTGAGCCTAATGCACCTGACTAGCAAAGAAACATTCACAAGTACATGCCATCGCTAGTTACCATTAAGATTGTGCCTCTGTCTAACACGGAAGATAAGAAGTGTACTGCTTGCTGCATGGTGTTTATTCAAGCTGCGTACAGTAAAGGGTCCTTGTTTTTACCAACTTCTCTGTCGTCTCTCTCTGGCATACTTGGGGACTGAGTATAAAGTGTAAACGGACTGGTCTGAAAGCACTACAACTATGATCATCAGCACCCCCGCACACCAGGGACTCACAGTTTAATGTAGTGTACGTGGGTGAAATAATTACAGCACTAGCCTATGGCTACTACCACCCCATTGAGCCCCTGTATCACTTCAGATGAACGTCTTCTATAGCAGTGTTACCACTCTCACAACGAACATCATCAATCCAAGCAGTTCTTCACCAGCAACACGAGAACTGATGAAGGTCTATTTGTTATGCCCAAAATGTTTTCACACATTTATTGGACTTGCAGCTTCACTAATAAAAATATATTTCATCACAACTTAGGAGTGCTCAGTCATATATTATACATTGCTATGGATTTGGATCCTTCTGGAGCACCCCACAAAGGGTTAGAAATGCTGTGCTTTTCTTTATTACTACTCAAATTAAAGCGGTTGTCAAAACTTTTTGTGGAATTTCTGTGTAGATACACATCTATTCTGCAAAATGTTGACAGTTTGTAATATACATCCTGTCAACATTTTGCATTGTCACCCAGACATCACTATTTGCACCTGCCAGAGAAAGACAAGGGGTGTGATTGTGTTGGAGCCTGCATGTAAATGCACAACTGGTCGTTTACAACCAGACATCTCCAAACTCTCCCCCTCCCCCCAGTCTCAGTATGCCCAGCCACCCCCAGACTGCTACAAGTCTCCCCAAACCCCTAATATGACTACCCACCCCCATTGCACACAGCAGTCCTCCTCCTTCACTGGCACAGTGTGCCAAATCTCTTTCACACAACTGCGGATTCAGCACACTGTGTCAGTGGAAGAGGGGACCTTTGTGTGCAATAGGGGTGGGTGGTCATATTATGGCTTGGGCCGGGCCTTTAGGAGTCATGGGGGTGGCTGGGCATGCTGAGACTGGGAGGAGGGGGCGTATTTAGAAGAGTCTGAGCATAAATGACCAGTTTTCCATTTACATACAGGCTCCCACACAAACACTCCCCCTGGTCGTTCTCTGGCAGTCGCAAATATGTGATATCTGGGTCACAATACAAAATGTTGATAGGACGTATATTACATACTGTCAACATTTTGCAGCCTTGATACACATAGAAATTCTACAAAAAGCACAGACAACACCTTTAATACATGATAATTTACTATGCTATTTTAAATGATTATCAATGTTTGGAGATGGCAAGAGGAAAACGCTGAAAGAAGACATTACTTATATTTATACGTATATTTATTTTCTAGCGAAAAAACAACATGAAAAGGTCATAAAAATGTAACACCGCAAATAGTTAATTTTCTGAAGGAATGGATGTCTGAGAAAGTTTGACCCTCCCCACAAAAGAGTAGTAATAAAGTTGCTCAAAATTTTTAGATTTACATTTTTCTATAATTTCTGGAAAGTTTGTTGATAATTTTATTTTTATTCAGTTCTTTAAATTATTTAATCTCAAATTTTATTTAGACTTTTTCAATATTAAAATGAAATCCTCCAAGTTTATTGCTTGAGGATTCATATACCGTATATACTCGTGTATAAGCCGACCCGTGTATAAGCCGACCCCCCTACTTTTGCCCCAAAAATCTGGAAAAACCTATTGACTCGTGTATAAGCCGAGGGTGGACCCCAGCACAGTTATACAGCCCCCAGCAGTGTGGTATACAGGCCCCCCAGTGGTAGTATACAGCAGCCCCAGTGGTAGTATACAGATTCCCCAGCAGCCCCAGTGGTAGTATACAGATTCCCCAGCAGCCCCAGTGGTAGTATACAGGAGCCCCAGCAGCCCCAGTGGTAGTATACAGATTCCCCAGCAGCCCCAGTGGTAGTATACAGGAGCCCCAGCAGCCCCAGTGGTTGTATACAGCAGCCCCAGTGGTAGTATACAGGAGCCCCAGCAGCCCCAGTGGTAGTATACAGGAGCCCCAGCAGCCCCAGTGGTAGTATACAGGAGCCCCAGCAGCCCCAGTGGTAGTATACAGGAGCCCCAGCAGCCCCAGTGGTAGTATACAGCAGCCCCAGTGGTAGTATACAGGAGCCCCAGCAGCCCCAGTGGTAGTATACAGGAGCCCCAGCAGCCCCAGTGGTAGTATACAGCAGCCCCAGTGGTATACAGCAGGCCCCCAGGGGTACATATAGCAGCCCCCAGGGGGTACCCAGCAGCCCCCTGGGGGTACCAACAGCCCCATGGGGTACCAACAGCCCCCAGGGGGGACCAACAGCCCCCAGGGGGTACCCAGCAGCCCCCTGGGGGTACCAGCAGCCCCCTGGGGGTACCAACAGCCCCCAGGGGGTACCAACAGCCCCCAGGGGGTACCCAGCAGCCCCCTGGGGGTACCAACAGCCCCCAGGGGGGACCAACAGCCCCCTGGGGGTACCAGCAGCCCCCTGGGGGTACCAACAGCCCCCAGGGGGTACCAACAGCCCCCAGGGGGTACCCAGCAGCCCCCTGGGGTACCAACAGCCCCCTGGGGGTACCAACAGCCCCCAGGGGGTACCCAGCAGCCCCCTGGGGGTACCAACAGCCCCCAGGGGGTACCAACAGCCCCCAGGGGTACCAACAGCCCCCTGGGGGTACCAACAGCCCCCAGGGGGTACCAACAGCCCCCTGGGGGTACCAACAGCCCCCAGGGGGTACCCAGCAGCCCCCTGGGGTACCAACAGCCCCCAAAAGCTGGCACTGTCCCCCCTTGTAAGGCCTCCCCCTCCCGCTACTTATACATTACCATCCCGGTGTTCTGATCGGCGCCGCTCCTCGGTGCTGCGTCGCCGTCTTCATCCTCCCGCGCTGGCTGCATCCGGGTTCTCCAGCGGTCGCGCGATGACGTCATATCGCTGCGACCGCCGGAGAACCCGGATGGATGCAGCGAGTGCGGACGGGATGATGAAGACGGCGACGCAGCACCGAGGAGCGGCGCCGATCAGAACACCGGGAGGGTAATGTATAAGCACCGGGGGGGGGCCCTTACAAGGGGGGACAGTGCCAACTTTTGGGGGGGCCATATGCACTGCTTCCCCCTGCGCTGATTGACAGGGGGATGCAGTGCATATATAATGAGCGGCCCCACGTGACGGGGCCGCTCATACAGCAGCCCCCCCCGCCTCCTCCAGCCTCCACAGCCCCCACCACACAGCCCCCACCACGGGTCTACCGTATAGACCCGTGTATAAGCCGAGGGGGGGACTTTTCAGCCCAAATTTTGGGCTGAAAAACTCGGCTTATACACGAGTATATACGGTAATCTGTTAAAATAAATATTTTTTTCCTTTAACCTAAAAATACATTTACAAATGTTTTGACACAGACCGCACCTATAGGTGTTTCTTGTTTTTGGAATAAGAAAAAGTCTTCAAAGATTAAATGATTCCTTTTCAAAATAAATCCAAATGTCCCAATTTTCTTCTAATCATTTATATTAGATGGTAATCTATATCTCTGGCTAGAAATAATTCAATATCTTTCTAACCAGAGATATTACATCCTATCTCATGAGCGATACTTGCAAACAAACTCTTGATATAAAAAATAATTTCAATGCAATCTAAATTGACACCATCTCTATCTAGCTCTTTTATAATTTGTGTGGCATCTCTCACATATCAAGAAACGGTGTATTCATAGGGTTGCTATTCGTGTTGCACCATAATTGGTTCAACTTGGCTTTCTTTTCTTTCATGTGGCAAACCCTTTGACTAGAGCTGCACAATTCTTAATACAGGACATTGCAATATATACAAAACTTCAAGCGGCATAACAAAGAGCATTGTTAAAATGAAAAGCAGTTAGTGTAATACAATACTCACGATAAATGGAGCTAAAACTGCTAGAACTGAGTAAAATGCTCTGTGGTGTAATGAGCAAAGGTATAAAAAAAATTCTATACCTAGAAAAAGCACTAGCAGTATGGTATAAAACACCTGAGATTATATACATAAGTTATTTATTATAAGGTTGCAGTCGGAGAAGTCCTCAATGGTGGGTATGTGTCACCAATGTGGCTAGCTTCAGTGATATAAGACCTGGGGAGAAAGGCTCCAGTACAGATAGTGCAGAGAAGTTTTTTTCAAATAGGCCCACATTTTGGGTCCGGAATTTAGGAATGGCCAGTAGAGCAGGGTGGGACTGCCCATCCCCATATCTCTAGTTACAGGTCTCAAAATTGCCTCTTTAAGGCGTTTTAGCTGCCTAATTCAGTCTTTGTGGAGATTTATGGACTTTAATAAATCTACAAGGTTAGCACCAAGCTACTTCATGCCACAGTGAGTAACCCTTCACAGTTGGTGCTAGGAGTGTGGGCAGCAATCCCAAGGAGCACAAGCAATTGCTAGGTTAATTTGTATGTCATATGTGAAGACAATTTCAGCTATTCAGGCACAGGCTGGAAACATGGAGGAGCTGATTATGCAACTGCTCTAGGCCAATATCCAGCAGCAGCAATGCCAGCAGCAACAGCAGACCTAGTAAGAGACCAATGAACTCCTGATGCAACAGTTGGAGCTGTAGCAATAACAATTAAAGCCATGGCATCAACAGCAGATGGAATTCCAGTTAAGTGAGGAAGACAATAAAAGGGGCATGTCGGAAGATGATCCTGAGGCATTCCTAAGTATATTTGAGAAGGTAACAAAAGTAGTGTGGAAAGAAAAGGGTTTTCAGACCACGCTCCCGCCAGGACGAATAATCTCAACTTGCAAAGATATATTTAATGTGATTTTTATTTTTTACGCATTTCGGGATTAACCCTTCATCAGGAAAAAAATCACAAGGTTAACAGATGACACAGGAAAGAGTTGCTTGCCACGTATCCCTATGCGCTGGGAAAAAAATGCATGTTTTCAAATGCAACCGCATTTTACAATTCATTCTTACCGTATTTATATGCACTTCCCAAAACAAGTCCATGGGTGCGTTAAACCATGAACTTCAATGCGTTTTTTGGAAAAAACACAAGTGAAAACACATTCCTCCAAAATGCAAAGCACATCTTAGATGTGCACTTAGCCTAAGAAATTGTTACACCTTGTGATTAAAGGACGTGACTTTCCTGTGCATTGGAACGTGTGGAGGAAAGCAGTATTAGGGCCCTTTCACATCAGCGTTTTTTTTCAAATCGCGGCAGATGCGGTGAAAAAACCGCATCTGCCGCGATTACCGCATACCGGCTGCACTTGCGGCACGGTTGCGGCACGGTTGCGGTAAACGCCATACAAGGTATAGGCGGACTTGCGGCAGGTGCGGCAAGTGCGGTTTTGCACTTGCGGCAGGTGCGGCCGCGAAAAAACGCGGCTGACCGCAGTTTTTTTCGCGGCCGCACCTGCCAAAACCGCACTTGCCGCACCTGCCGCAAGTCCGCCTATATCTTGTATGGCGTTTACCGCAACCGCACCGCAACCGCACCGCAACCGTGCCGCAAGTGCAGCCGGTATGCGGTAATCGCGGCAGATGCCGCGATTTGAAAAAAACGCTGATGTGAAAGGGCCCTTACCTGGCATTCACAGCCAACAAGTTTCCTTTTTTTTTTTCAAATTCTTTATTTTATATTATAAAATCATAGAAGAAAAACGTGTGCCCAGTGGCACATATCAAAACCATTAATGAAGTAATTATAGTCACTGGAATACATCGACAAATTACAAAGAAATTAGAAATTAACAGTTTCCCCAAAACTAACCGGGGAATAACAAAAACTATCAAAACATAACCTCCCATTATAGAAAGCATCAGGGATGTTATCCACATCTCAAAAAAAAAATTAAACAATTTTTGCAGGTCACCGATTTTCGGTTTGCTAAAGAGAGATCAGCAGCGCTCAATTTAGTCTACATATCGCTTCACTGGGCAATATTACCTCTAGACTTCCTATCAGTTAGCAGTATAAATGGAAAATAGTCAAAGATGACTTCTACTCCTGTGGCTATAGACTACTTCTCCCATCACCACATTGCTTCTCTAATTCCCTATATCTAAGGTGTAATGTCGTTTAAATATTTTATCCATGGAGTCCAGATCTTCCTGAACTTATCATGGGTCAGAGAGTCCCAGCTCGTCAGTTCCTCTAGTCTAAACAGATCTCTCATTTTACCCTTCCATTCTTCCAACGATGGTGGATTTTGCTGCTTCCACTTAAGGGCTATCAGTTGTTTTGCCGCCCCCAACATCAGAGGGGCCAACCCATGCTTCTTGGGGTGAAAATTATCTGTAGGAAGGGATAAGAGTACCTCTGCAGCTGACAGATCTGTCTCTATTAAATTAAGTGAGCGCATAACCCCCATAACTCCAGACCAAAAACCACGAATAGCCGTACAGGACCAGAAGATATGGGATAAAGTGCATTTTTTCCCAAGATTTGCATTTCAATGTGTGAGACATGTTCCTTCTCCAGCCATCTTGTTAATTTCAGCCAGTTTGCCAAAAGGATGGCTTGGTGATAAAGAGATAGGTTAGGCAGGCCTGCGCCTCCCTCGCATTTAGGGCGCATTAATAGATTCAGAGGTAATCTGGCCTTTTTGTATTTCCAAACAAATCTGCTAATTGACTTATTAAGAGAGAAACAAGTTTCCATTTTGTGTGCTCACTGGCGAGGAGAATGAGGAAGCATCCATTGAATCCAATATGCCTAAGCTGGAGGTGTCCAAGGGAAACTTTGAAACTGGCCAATTCAGGGCTTAACACTGAAAAATTCGCTTGAAAACGTGATAGTATTGAAGGGTATTCCTCAGAAATCAAGGGCCTACACTTGGTACCCATATATATTGCAATGATGAGGATCTGTTATATAGTGTACAAACAAAGGGGTGAGATAGTAAAGCAGTTGCCAGTTCCAGGGCTCTATAGACACAGTGTTAGATCTGGCGCATTTACATGTGTTGGATGAGTATCTGGTTGTAGATAAGACCCAGGAACAGATTCTGTAGAGGCTCTACATGCCTTAGTAATCCCTTATGGCCACTTTACACGCGGCAACAGGAAGATAGAAAACGGCAGGTGTCGGAGACAATTGTACCTTTTACCTTCAAAACACCTTGCAGATACCTGAATTACACGCAGCAACTTCAAGGTGTTTTGAAGGTAAAAGGTACAATTGTCTCCAACACCTGCCGTTTCCTATCTTTCTGTTGCCGCGTGTAAAGTGGCCATTACAAGATAGATAGATAGATAGATAGATAGATAGATAGATAGATAGATAGATAGATAGATAATAGAGTCTATACAATGCTCAGCATAACTGAGTACACCTCTTTTGAAAAGTAAGATTTTACTCAATATTTCACTGATACACTACCACAACCATGTCCCCTATTTGATGTTCTCATAATTCTTTCCCACTCCCAAAAAATGTGCAAATGATATTCAAATAATTTTTATTAGAATTATAATAGTAGCAATAGCATTATATGCATTACAAAACATCACATGTAGAGTACAAATAGTTACACAGAAATAAAGATAAGAATGTACAGAATCTAATTTAGATAACTTATTCAGTAGATTCCATCGCAGAATTCGAAAACAAACCATATACAAATACAAGTACAGATACAGAAATAAATACAGAAACAAATACAGATATCTGGAAGCTTTACAGAAAAGAGGAAAGGAAATATATCAACATTTCAATGGAGCTAACTACTTGTCAGCCTATCTCTTTCAGGCCAAACCACTGAAGTTAGGTTACATTCCGGCAACATCCTCAATTAGTGGTTTAATTCGGCAAGGAGATGGCCAATAAGTATTCCAAAATTCCCATTTTGCACTAAATTTATGAAGTAGGTAATTTCGTAGGGAAAAAGAATATTTGTAGGAGTTATGGCCAGCAAGTATAGCAATGGTCTCTTGGGCCGAGCGAGGAGAAGGATCTCTCCAATGGGAGGCAATGGTGTTGTTTGAGGCAAGAAGTATATGCATAATTAGGTATCTGTGCTGCATAGTAAGGTCTTCCATATCCACAAGAAGTAGAACCATTTGTGGGTTAAGACAAATATTAAGTTCTGTAACATTACAAATAAGCCTTTGAATCTGTTTCCAATAGCATCTGAGAGCTCTACATCCCCAGAATACATGGGATAGGGTTTCCATTCTCCCACAATTTCTCCAGTGTAAGGAAGTATTCTGATGCTTAATCAGATGGACCCTGAGAGGGGCGAGATAATAGCTGGTATATTGTTTATAATAAGTCTCTATTAAAGAGACAGAGTGGATGGCCTATAGATGTATTCCAGAGTTTTTTAATACTGTTATGAAGATAAGTGCAACCCAAGTTCTTTCTCCCAAACATCCAAATGAGATGTCCTAGTAAGTGAATTGTCTAAATTAATATGTTGGTAAATATAACCTGTTTTCCAAAATAATAAACTCCTGGGAAATTGGAACATTTGCATGTTATTTTTGGGAAAGAAGAAATTTAGAGTGCATTTCTCCATCAAATCACATAAATTATTCCACATTTTGATATCAGAATTTTTAAAATCATACCTTTCTTGTAAGGCTTGAAATGGTAGGAGTACATTAGCCACATTAAGTATGTCAGAGATGTTTAGAATTCCAGACAATTTCCAAGCATTCAGCTTAACTCTAGCTGAAATATATTCTAGAACAGGGGTCTCAAACTCCAGGCCTAGAGGGCCGCACACAGTGCAGGTTTTCAGGATTTCCTTGGTAATCAAATGACCAACTGTCAAACTTCAACTGTCAAATGCTATGGAAACCTTGAAAACCTGGAATGTGTGCGGCCCTCGAGGTCTGGAGTTTGTGACCCCTGTTCTAGAATATCCATAGGCATCCAAGTTGGTGGGGAAACCTGATAACGTTTTGCTGATTTTCTCAGAAGAAGTCTCCAAGATTGGTCAGCCACTTTCACGGTGACAGCTCTCGGTAGCCTTTTTTTTAAGTCACATATGTATCTATGTATAGCAACTATCACCGATTTAATCATGTTGTCCTTATTAGAAATCTTCTCCATATCAACCCAAGAGGGCTTATTTTCTGTGTCCCACCATTCTTGGCTGAGCTCAATGATAGATGTATCATGATAAGCAAAAAGATTGGGTAATCCCAAGCCTCCCCTTCTTCTATGTTTTTCTAAAATAGATCTCGCAACTCTTGGCTTGTGCTTATTCCAAATATATGTGACTAGTTGACTTTGAAGCTTTTGCAGCCATTTTTTGAAATAGCAAGGGGGATTGATCTTAAAACATATAAGATCTTGGGTAAAACTCACATTTTGTATGAACAGATTCTGTCAAACCATGACAAGTTGAATTTTGTAATAAATCTGATTGACACATTTTGTGAAGATCCATCATGTTAGAATCTGTTATTGAAGACAGAGGTTTTATAAGCTTAATTCCCAAATATTTCAAATTATTTTCTCCACATGAGAAATCGGCCTTCGCTTTAAGACATTCAATTAAATTTTGGTCTAGATGATAGTGTAATACCTATGTCTTAGGGCCCTTTCACATCACGTTTTTTTCACCGCATCTGCCGCGATTTGAAAAAAAACGCTGATGTGAAAGGGCCCTTAGATACATTTATTTAATAATGAGAAATTTTGGAGAATTCTTCCAGAGTATGGAGCAGGTTTTTTTAAAGAGGTTCCAGGATTAGTTATAGTAAGCAAAATATCATCAGCGAATAGTGAGATTTTATATTGTTTTCCATGTAATGACACTCCACCGATCAAACTACTTCCACGTGTCTTCTCAGCCAGAAGCTCAATGAAGAAATCAAAGAGCGTGGGTGAGAGAGGACATCCTTGGCAAGTCCTATTCCTCTGATAAAATTTATTAGAGAGGGTGTTGTTTGTAAGGACTCTAGCCAACGGTGAATTATAAAGGGATTTCACAGAATTTAAGATTCCCCCTCGAATCCAAATCTGCCCAGAACTTCGAAAAGGAAACCACAGTTAACTCTATCAAATGCCTTGTCGGCATCGAGAGAGACCACTAGGGCTGGCATTCCAGTACTCTCAACATGTGATAAGATATTTATCGCACGTCAAGATCCGTCTGAGGTGCCTCAACCAGGAACAAATCCTGTTTGGTCCACATGTAATAGTTTGGAGGAGACATTCTGTAGACGTAAAGCTAGAGTTTTTGCAATGATTCATATATCACAATTGAGTAGCGAGATTGGTCTATAATTACCTACGACATCTGTTTCATTCTTCCCTCTAGAAATATTACTGTAATAATTGCTTCCTGCATTTTGGCAGCAAGTGAAAAACCACTAATAGTTGTGGCATAAATTTATGCTGTAAGATAAGGTACTAGAAAATCCTTAAAATGTTGATAATATTCATTAGGTAGGCCATCTGGGCCTGGGGACTTACATTTGATTAGTTTATCTATAGTGAATTTAACTTCAATTTCAGTAAAAGGGGAGTTCTGATAATACAAATCTTCTTTAGAGAGGGGAGCTGAATTGAGTCTAAAAAGGAAGCTATTCTGTCTGGGGAAGGGTGTACCTTCATTGGGGCATGCACCAGTCACATGATCAGATGCCAGCACACACAGGAAGACATTGATGCTGCAGAGGGAGCGATGGACAGGTAACTTACATAGTTTATTATTTTTGTGTGTGGCAGAATGGGGGGCCATATCCAGGATGGGGATGCTATATCCAGGCTGAGGGATGTTATATTCAGGATGAGATATGCTATATCCAGGATGGGAGCCATATCCAGGATAGGAGATGCTATATCCAGGATGAGGGCCATATCCAGGATAGGAGATGCTATATCCAGGATGGGGGCCATATCCAGGATGGGGGGGTGCTAAATCCAGGATGAGGGTGCTATATCCAGGATGGGGTTGCGACATACTAGGATGGGGACATTACCCCATAATACTATGCTTTTGGGGGAGTGGGAATCATGAATAGGATAGTGAGGTAGGTGAGGAGATTCTGGAGATGCTAATTTGACCCTGGTATGAGGGTCCCTGACTAACTCTGTTCTAGGAGGTACCTCTGAAGGTAACCAGGTGGGTCACCACTCTTTCTCCTAAGCTCCTGAAAAAGCCCTAGGCAAAAAGCCCCTATCTCCACCCATGGACCAGGGACACCCAGCAGCTTCAAATGTGGAGGATTGCAGCTGCTCCAAAGAATGTCTGCACACCAAAGGTCTCAGATCAGGAATGAGCTGAATCAGCAACATCTGGTGTAAGTAAGCTGAATTATTTATGGCCGAGGGATGGAGAGCAGAAGGCTTAGATACACCCCCTCAGCTCACCTGAGCTATTAGTCATTTCCACCAACATTCAGCAACCTCCACCTGCAGGCAGTCAATACGTGACTCATAATAGTGTCAGCAGCAGATCCCCATAACAATCCATTATGCATTATAACAACATTTTTGTTTAATTTTTATTTTTTCCTATATTTGTCCTCTTAAATCTGCATGCGTCTAATGGTCTGCAACGTCTTATAGTCAGAAAATTAATTGTTTGATAACTAAAAAAAGCCAATAAATTGCTTTTTCATTTTCCAATCACAAACCTGTTGCTATTCCCCAAAAATATTTATTTTTTGGACCACTGCTTGTTAAAAAGTCATGGCTTCTTCTGTATATATCACTTGTGTATAAGCACCCTCAGGCACCTCCGACCAAAAATTAATTATTCTGGGAATGTTATTTATTTTAAAATACATAAACATTCAAATATGTAGTGTGTAGGGATGACCGAGTACCTTAATATTCGTGCTCGCTGTACTCGCAACGAGTAGGTACCGGTACTCACTACTCGTTGCGAGTATAGCGAGTACGAATACTTTTGCAGTGTATCTATAGATACACTGCGAAAGTACGGTAGCCTAAAAGTGAGTAATAGTTGTTAAAAAAACACTTACATACTCACCTTCCGACGCCTGCACAGGGACCGGAAGAGAAGCCATCTGATTGCTGGAAAAGGACCTGTCACTACCAGCCAATCAGATGGTTGGTAGTGATCTGGCCAATCAGATGGCGCCACGTCACAACTACGTCATCGCTAGGGGCCACCTCATTGGCCAGTTTGCAAGGTCCTGATAGTACATCTAGGACCTTGCAAATTGGCCAATCAGGTGGCCGCTAGCGATCACGTGGTTGTGACGTGGCACCATCTGATTGGCCAGATCGCTACCAGCCATCTGATTGGCTGGTAGTGACAGGTCCTTTACCAGCAATCGGATGGCTTCTCTGCCGATCCCGGTGTATGTGTCGGAAGGTGAATATGTAAGTTTATTATCTTTTAACAACTTTTAATCACTTTTAGGTTACTTTCGCAGTGTATCTATAGATACACTGTGAAAGTATTAGGACTACTCGCTACTCCCGAGTACTCATAAGTACTCGGAGAGTAGCGAGTAGCCCGAATACCGCTACTATTCGGCGTATACCGAATAGTAGCGAGCATACTCGCTCATCCCTAGTAGTGTGTTATTGAATGGGCTGTTTCAACTGGTTATCATCCATTTACCAAAAGACATATTTGTTGTGGTTACTTTGACATTACTATGGCTGTGTATGCATCAAAGATCTTAAAAGGATTTTGATGCAGTCCTAGGAGAGCTCAGAGTGTCATAAACATCTCTTGATTTTCTTAGAATCTAATTTATTGGCAAAATTTGGCAAATCTGGCCAATTCTAATTTGCAAACATCTTCATCTCTGATTGACAGATTTGTAAACTTTATCAGAGGTTGTCCTTCATGAAGAATATATTAAAAAACACACCAAAGAAGTTTGCTATTAAAAGGCCTAAATGCACGTTGGGTGTTAGTTTGCTTGGCTAGTATTTAATTCATATATTTTATCTGCAATTCAAAATATTTCTGATTGCTTTCATACCTATTATTATAATATACACATCCTTGGCCATAGATGATCGTTCATATGGTAAAATATTTCTCTAATTTCGAATTTCTCACTAATGTATTAGCTGTTTGTATTTCATTTAATAACATGAAAATATGAATCCACTGTAATTTTAGGTTATAAAAGTCTATGCATTATAAAATGCAGCATCTTTCTGAACTTTAGAAATACCTATCAAGCAAACATAAGCGTCATAAGAATAAGAATATTTTTGCACAGTTCTTTATCTATTTATTTTTTCAATTTAGTGCTTATATTACTCTGAAAGAAATGTGAAAATCACCCACAAACAACCTTGCATAGTTTTTAATAGAAAATCAACATAGACATTCATACAGCTTCAGACATTTCCACTGTATACTTGATCATGTAGATACATACCAGAATTTTTCTGAAAGAAATATGAATGTACCTTAAGACTCTATTAACCTCTGAATTTGTGGCTTATAATGACTTAAAACATTCTGCTAGTTTCTTTTTACAATTTCTCTCACTTTGGCATACAAAATATTGCTTTTTCCATAGTATTCTACTCAAATCTAATAAGATTTAGGCTTAAGATGTTGGTAAACCTTAACTCTGCCAAACATTACTGCAACAAAAAGTTAATTCAACTAGATTCGAATAAGATCGAACTTTTAGAGAAATATAATTTGACTCCATATTTTTCTAAATTCGGCTTAATACTCATTCCTTACTGCTCTTGGTCACACTTTACCGGGGAATTAAAACTTACCATTTAAAGTTAAATTATACTATTATTGTAAGTAAAATATACATACCGTATATACTCGTGTATAAGCCGACCCGTGTATAAGCCGACCCCCCTACTTTTGCCCCCAAAACCTGGGAAAATCTATTGACTCGTGTATAAGCCGAGGGTGGACCCCAGCACAGGTATACAGCCCCCAGCAGTGTGGTATACAGCAGCCCCAGAGGTATATACAGCATCCCCAGTGGTAGTATACAGCAGCAGCCCCAGTGGTATATACAGCAGCAGCCCCAGTGGTATATACAGCCCCAGTGGTAGTATACACGCAGTCCCATTAGTATATACAGCCCTAGTAGTATATACAGCCCCAGTGGTAGTATACACGTAGCCCCAGTAGTATATACAGCCCCAGTAGTATATACAGCCCCAGTGGTAGTATACACGCAGCCCCAGTAGTATATACAGCCCCAGTAGTATATACAGCCCCAGTGGTAGTATACACGCAGCCCCAGTAGTATATACAGCCCCAGTGGTATATACAGCCCCAGTGGTAGTATCCAGCAGCCCCAGTAGTATATACAGCCCCAGTGGTAGTATACAGGCAGCCCCAGTAGTATATACAGCCCCAGTGGTAGTATACAGGCAGCCCCAGTAGTATATACAGCCCCAGTGGTAGTATACACGCAGCCCCAGTAGTATATACAGCCCCAGTGGTATATACAGCCCCAGTGGTAGTATATAGCAGCCCCAGTGGTAGTATACAGCATCCCCAGTAATGCAGGGCCCCCCCAGCCTTGCTCCGGTCACCTGTAAAGCAAAATATACTTATCACTGTCCCGCTATCCGTGCCCACCGCTGCCGACATCCGCGATCCTCCATCTTCATGCGTCTTCTTCCTGTTTCCTGTGTTCGTCGCCGGCAATGACGTCATTGTCTGCAACGAACACAGGAAACAGGAAGAAGACGCATGAAGATGGAGGATCGCGGATGTCGGCAGCGGCGGGCGCGGACAGCGGGACAGTGATAAGTATAATTTGCTTTACAGGTGACCGGAGCAAGGCTGGGGGGGCCCTGCATTACTGGGGATGCTGGGGCTGCTGTGGGGCTGTATGGCTGCCGTCACTGACTCGCGTATAAGCCGAGGGGGGTACTTTTCAGCCCAATTTTTGGGCTGAAAAACTCGGCTTATACGCGAGTATATACGGTAATTATTACCACAATTTCCCAGTTCTCTAAATCGTTCAAATACATACTTATTTATAAGGTAAAGAATATTTATACCTTGTTAGCCAGTAGATAGAAAAATATATTGCAATCTGAGAGTCCTCAGTGGTTGATACCTTTTAATGGCTAACTGAAAAGATAGTAAACATAGCAAGCTTTCGGGACGCTGAGTTCCCTTCTTCAGGCTGATAATGACATCAGAATTTGTGTCATTATCAGCCTGAAGAAGGGAACTCAGCGTCCCGAAAGCTTGCTATGTTTACTATCTTTTCAGTTAGCCATTAAAAGGTATCAACCACTGAGGACTCTCAGATTGCAATATATTTTTCTACTTATTTATACTTTTTCACAAACTTTTCTTCTTTAAAGATTACCCATAGTATTGACTGACCCACAAATATCTTTTTGGATTTTTTTCTGTCTTCTTCGAACAATTGTAAGCCCTCGTTCTAAAGTGTCATGAAAGTACTTGGTTTAATAGGGAATTTTCAATGATCAACTTTCTAGATTTTTTTTGTATTGACCACTGGATGCTTTATTTCAATATAGTTATTTACTGATCTCTACAAAATCTTTTTTTCAAGAAGGAAAAGACTCATCAGGTGTGATGTGAAGTCTCTTTTATTTTCGGTCCGTGAATACTTAGGTGCAGGGAGGGGGTGCAGGGAAGGGGAGTGAGAGCAGTGGACGATGGCTTGCCGTTTCTTGCCTTACTGAGCACTTCAATGGGTTTGGACCCGTTGAAGCTGTCAGTAAGGCATGAAATGCACGTCGTCGTCCACAGTTCTCACTCCCCCTCCCTGCACCTATGTAACCACGGACCGAAAATAAAAGAGACTGCACATCATACTTGGTGAGTGCTGATTTTTTCCTTATTGAGAGAAGATGTTGATTTCTTTATCTTAAGAGTGCAATTCCAGAACATCGGCAGCCCCATTGCAACTGTGGTCACACCAGTTACGGTCAGTAACCAGTGATTGCCCGACCTTTTCTCTATAGTTCTCTATAGTTTCTCTACAACATATTGAACAAATACCAAGTATATAGTTTTTGTGCATTTAACTTAGGATATATCAAGCAGACATGTCATAAAAGTCAATCTAATTTTAAAAACACTTTTATGTAAATTAGTAATTATGAACTTTTTAGATTGTCAGTGCAGGGAGCAAACATTCCAAGTGTCACCTAAGAATATTTTGCTAATAGTTACAAACCATGTAACGTTAGTTTAATTAACTATGTTAGGTTTATCATTTTTTTTAAGTTAAATGGATTGGCTTTATCAATGATGTATGTTTAGATTAATTTCCTGTGGCAGCTTGATGTAAACACAATAAACTGTTCTGCTCTGCAGGATTACTACTATTATCATGAATAAAAGTTGTTCTGCAGTACCAGGCAGAGTATGCTACATAATGAATGGATCTGTATGTTGCGGGTTTGCTTAATGAAACTAGTTTTGGCAGCCAGTAGATAATTTTTAGTTGAATGGAGGTACCTGATATCAGACCTTCACTTATCTAATATTAATGACCTATTGCATGGATAGGTCGTCAATACCTTTGGACCAGACAACCTCTTTAAAACATCACTCTAGCATTTTTTCTTTCTAGACCTTGAGTAGTGCGTTAAATATAAGTCCCCTGCCCCTGTCTTAGGCTGGGGTCACATTTGGAAGGCACAATCCGGTAACTGCATTCATTATCGGATCCAGTATTACCGTGTGCAGGCACATTTGCCATCACATTGCAGATCTGGATCCAGTAATGGATCCAGATCTGCAATGAGAAAGCATTTTGGCACCAAAAACCGGATCCGGTAACGCAAGGTACATTCATGTACCTTGCAGTAACGGATCCAGTTGCCATAGGTGGCTATTAAACAAAAAACGGATCTGGTTTTTCAACCGCTCCGAAAAATGCAGCCTGCATAATTTCTATCACAGGCTGCAAAACCTGATGCATTAAGTGCAATCCAGTTTTTCTATTGCAGCCTATGGCAGCGGATCCGGTTTTGACCATTTTTAATGGTCAAATCCAGATCCAGATTTGAAAAAACAACCGCAAATGTGACCCTAACCTTATACTCACTTTCTGGCAGCTTCATCATTTTTCAGCATTGATCTGATCCTGGAATGCCATCTTGTGCCCGTAACATCTAAGTGGCTAGAAGTTACATCACAAGCTCTCTATGCAACTTTATGAGAGCAGAATGAGGCCAGAAGGAGCTTCCTGTAGAATTGTATTGCTATGTGACCAGTGGCACGCTCCATGAAACACTGGAGCTGCGGCAAGTGACAGATCACTGGAGACCGTCCGGAACAGCGCTGGAAATAAATGAAGACTCTGGAATGTGAGTATGCCTGGGGTCACACATAAGCCCTGGATCCGTTATTTGCATCAGTTTTTCAACTTTAGAATTCTAAGTCCAAAAACTGATGCAGTTAACGGATCCCATACTCAAGTGTGACTGCTCTGCTATGCGTTTTTTTACAGGACCCAAAAAATGCTTCATGCAGCATTTTTTTGGTGCAGTAAAAAATGGATGTTTTTTAACATGGGGCCCTATGGGAAACGGATCCCGTAAAAATCTTTTTTTTTTAGGCTGTTTTTGGAGCCTCCTGTGCAGCTATGCGTTTTTTGGACTTTGCCATTTTTTGCCAAAAAATGCTAGAAAAACCAGATCCATTAACGGATAGTGATGGGAGTGATGGTGTGCCACGGTCCGCGCTGCTTCTGGATTCAAAAAACTCACCAAAGAGCCCAACAACCTTTCATCCTCTTTATTCCAACGCGTTTCAACGCCACAACCCGGCGTCTTCCTCAGGGATATCCCTGAGGAAGACGCCGGGTTGTGGCGTTGAAACGCGTTGGAATAAAGAGGATGAAAGGTTGTTGGGCTCTTTGGTGAGTTTTTTGAATCCAGAAGCAGCGCGGACCGTGGCACACCATCACTCCCATCATTTTCTTGGAATATACCACGATCCAGTGGTAGGTGGAGGTCCTGCAGCAGCTTGGAACATTGATTCCTAAACGCAGTTAAACCAGTTGTGGGGACCACAACTGGATCAGGTGAGCGGCCACACAGCACCACCATTTACATACTAGTGTCACTAGTGATAGGGCACTATTGCGCCTCTTGTCCCCTCCCTTTATACTTTGCAATTAACGGATAGTGACATTTGTTAGAGGATCCGTTTCGCATAGGGCCTCATGTTAAAAAAAAAATCTATCTTTTACTGCACCAAAAAATGCTGCTTACAGCATTTTTTGGGTCCTGTTATAGAACGCATAGAAAAGCAGTCACGCTTGAGTCCAGGATCCATTAACAGCATCAATTTTTGGACTTAGAATTCTAAAGTTGAAAAACTGATGCAAATAACAGATCCAGGGCTTATGTGTAACCCCAGTCAAACTCTGGCAAATTATATACTATATTGCACCACTAAAACTTCAGAGGCCTTGTCCACACACCTGCGCTCTCAGTATTTAGCGCTTCTGCACTAAATACTTAGATTTTTGCAGAGAAGCGCAGGTGCGTGTGTGCGGCCGCTTTCGCCAAGCTCCGCTTAAGCCGAGCTCACAGGGAAGCGTTTCTCTGTGCGCTCAGGATAAGCGCACACTAGGCAGCCTGCTGTATGAACTGGTTACCACGATACACATCGGGTAACCAGGGACAGCGTCTGCCGAAAGCGGCCGCACACACCACCTGCGCTTCTTTGCAAAAATCTAAGTATTTAGCGCAGAAGCGCTAAATACTGAGAGCGCAGGTGTGTGGACAAGGCCAGACATAAGAAAAACCTTAAATAATTGCTTTAGAACAGCCGTTGCCGTCTGCTGTACACATAGTAGAAAATAAGTGTTATTGAATATATATACAGTATATATACTGTATATATCATATTCCAGAAATACCTCTACATATGTTACAGTTGTCATAAATTACTCTATAATCTTTGTTTTATTCCTTTGTTGATCTTCATTTGACAACATAAGTGTCAGTGTTTACCTGGAAAAAAGTCACACAAAGTTTCAGTTGTTCTGTTTCAGAAACTGCTCATAGCTATCTGTGGGTGGTGACAGGCAATTCATTTGCAAAGTAGTTGATGTGACACAGTCTAAGGCTAGGGCCACACTTACCATGTCCCCCACGTTAAACAGATGCAGTTACTGCAGAGCAGAGCCTACAGTAACGCACACCGTTAACGTCGGAGGCTGCCTGCGAACGCTGCTCCATGGTAACCTGATGTTTACCTAGGATGCAGCCACACAGGAAGCCACAGGAACTGCGCTTTAGCAGAAAATGTTGCTGGCAACTGGGCTCTGCATTAACAGCATCTGTTTAACGTGGGGCACCTGGTAAGTGTGGCCCTAGCCTTATACCTTATCACACTGCATAACCCTAGAGGCAAAGTCAAAACAAATAAATTCTAACTTCAAAGAAAGAACGCAAGTCACTACTACAGGTATCTCTACATATATTCAATTATTGTAAATTGCTCAAGGAGTAAAAATATAACTAATAATAAGTAACGTTCATACTTTTTACATTAACATATATGTATAAGGAATATCTGAATTACAGCATAAACATTTTAATTATAGTTTTTTTTGCAGCTCTCTTTCAATGACCAGTAGGTATTTGATATGCTGCCTGTACATACATGCAATTTGAGAAGCCGTAATGGCGCTAGATGTTACTGTAAATATCTTATTTTCATGGATGTGTTATTGAGGGTTCTCTTTACACATCACAGTATTGGAACATTTCTTAATTTGAAACACAAAATAAAAAATAATATATTTACTTATATAAAAGCTCTTAGGCTGCCTTCAGACATGTCGCGTTCAGGGTGCGGACGAGAATGTGTGATTTGTATGCAAGCATCCGCATGCGTACAAATCAAACACGGAAGTGAATGGGTGCGCACGGCAATCCGCAGCCGAGCGCATCACTGTGCGTCCCCATGATAAAAATAGGGACGCGCGGTGTCTACGCTCAGCTTGCGCTTCCCCGCCACAATACGCAGCGGCGGGGAGAGCAAGTGTGAAGCCGGCCTTAAAGAGTATGTTTCATGTGACTGGGGCTATCCTTTTATCTTAAGAAAAGAATGGACTTCAAACTGGTGATTTTTTTTTTAAATATCACTAATCAGCAATAGTCTCCAAAAGGATTTCCAATGCCCCTCTAAAAGTCCCGAATATCTTGCAAAAGTCATATCTGAACTTTCAGGTTGTGAGATCTGAACATGCAAAGTGCAATTTCACAACCATTCATAGACCTCTTCACTGTGGTACAAATAAATCTGGAAGTTTGGTCCCATCTTTTGCTGGGGGATCCTTCATAAGGGCTATAGCACTACTCCTGGCCATTTTGGCTCAGTATTATTTTGAAAAAAAATCTGCATTCTGAGGTTGCTCACTCTTTTTTTAAGTATAAGGAGTGCAAGGAGTTTGTATGTTCTCCTTGTGTTAGCATGGGTTTCTTTCAGGTACTCTGGTTTCCTTCCATACTCCAAAGAAATACTGATAGGTAATTTAGATTGCGAGTTCCAATGGGGCCAATGTGCTGATGTACCATGTTTTTCATTTTATAAGATGCACCGAATTATAAGACGTGCCCCAAAATTACAGAAAGAAAAGAGAAAAAAAAAGATTATTAATGTTAAATGGGGTCTGTCACCGGGGGGGAGCAGTGTTAATGGTAGAGCAGGGTCACAGGAGGCAGGGCCATGGATGCTGTGGGCACAGGAGGAGGGGGTGTCATGACGGAGGGGTTCATGCACCATGGACTTCCCAGCAGCAATGTGGTGGTACTGTATTTGGGATCCCCCAACCTGGTACAGTATATGGTCCCCATTCTGATAATGTATATATTTTCCCCCAAGCTGATATATGGCCCCATCCTGGTATATATGATCCCCATAATGGTACTTAGCCACTATCCTGGTATATATAGTCCCTCATCCCAGTATATATGATCCCCAAAATGGTACATGGCTCCTACCCTGATATATATGGTCCCACATCCCAGTATATATGATTTTCCCCATACTAGTACAGTACATATGGCCCTCATCCTGGTTCATGGCCTCCCATCCTGGTACATGGCCCCCATCCTGGTATATATTACCCCTCATCCTACTCCATGGCTCCTCATCCTGGTACAGGACCCCCAGCCTGGTACATGGCCACCAGAATGTCACATCACCCCACCCCTAGTATATATGGCCCCCTACCTTGGTGCACAACCCCCATCCTGCTACATGACCCCTCATCCTGGTACACTGTTCCCAGCCTAGTATATATGGCCCCCTCCATGGTACATAGTCCCCATCCTGATACAGGTACATGGTCCCTCATCCTGGTACATGGTCTCCACCTGGTACATGGCCCCAGCCTGTTATATGGCCTCACACCTGGTATATATGGACCCCTCCCTGGTATATGGCCTCCATCCTGGTACATGACCTCTTATCCTGGTACATGTCCCTAAGCCTGGTATATGATGCCTATCCTTTACATGGCCTCCATCCTAGTTCACGATCCCCATCGTGATTCATGGCCCCCATCCTGGTTTATATGGCCCCTAATCCTAGTACATGGCCTCTCATCCTGATACTTGGCCCCCAGCATGTTACATGGCCCCACTCCTGGTATATATGGTGCCCTACCTGGTACATAATCCCCATCCTTGTACATGACCCCTTATTCTGGTATATGGTTCCCAGCCTAGTATATATGGCACCCTTCCGGGTACATCGTCCCCATCTTAATACATGGCCCCTCATCCTTGGTGCATGGTCCCTCATCATGGTATATGGCCCTCAGCCTATTACATGGCCTCCACCCTGCTATTTATGCCTCCCACCCTGGTATATCATGTATGGCCCCAACCCTGACATGTATGGTTCTCAAAAAGCTATTTGGCCAGCAGCAGAAGGGTGCAGCAGGAGTAACATGAGGCGAGGACACTGAATTATTTGTGAGCTGATGATGGGGCACGAGAGGAGACTGTGTCATTACGGTGCAGTTTGGTCAGCATTGATCTCCCAGCAGAGTGATGAAATGGACTTCAGGAAAATGGCTGCGGAGATCTCATCTGCGCACACGCCACCTCTGCAGCCTATTTCCTGAAGCTCATCACGTTGGAGACAGTGCGTTTGTAGATAGAGATAGCAGCTGTGTGAGATCTCAATCTGTGCATGTGCTGCCTTCGCAGCCATCTTACATTGCCGCTGGAAAATCAATGCATCGGAAACCACTCCATTGTGTAACCTCCTCCCATGCCTCTGCCGCTAGCAGCGCATCATTGGTACTGCAGAATCCCTGTCTCTTGTCACCCCACTATATTGCCGCTGCTTCCCCCTCCAAAGCTACTTTCAGGTTATAAAATTCACTCTCATTTTTCATCCAATATGGGGGAAAAGAGTGCATTTTATAGTCCAAAAAATACGGTATTAATGGCGCTATATAAGAGAATAAATATAATAATAATAATAATAATCATCATCATAATAATAATGACTATTATTACTATTATTATTATCAACATTATTATAAAAAAGAGTAGCCCCATACTGGTGATACGGTGTTTGCCCGAAAATAAGACACCCATCAAAAATAAAACATACTAGGGGATTTGCTATGCTACTGAATATAAAGCACACCCCAAAAGTAAGACATACCAATTTTTTGTAGGACAGCAAGCCCGCCAATCAGAAGACCAGAGCATGCAGTTGTGACTCATCCTCTTGCTTCCCGCCATTATCTGGTGCCCACCGCTGTATTTATTCTGGTGCCACTCTCAGCTCCATGTCTCAAATCCCGTAGATGTACAGTAAGCCACCAGCCATACAGAGGCCAGCAGCCAACGTCGGTGCATGACGTTACATGTGAGTCCCTGATTGGCCGGCGGCTTCATGTACATCTACAGAATCTGAGACAGGAAGCTGAGAATGGCGCCTGAATACATGCACCAATATTATAGTAAAAACTCTGCTACACCCAAAATTTCACTGGTGTTCCACTTCAGCATTTCACCACACTTCCTGATCGGTCTGCACATGTGCACACCTAGTTCTCATGATCACTGACTCTGGTATTTTATGTCACACCCGGAAGTAACACCCCAGACACGGACTAGCAGCCAATTGCTGCAGGTTCCAGTGTTTTCACATAAATAAGGGCACAGGCAACAGTAGGTGCTCCTTAACAATGCCACAAACTGCACTGCAGAAGGCAATTATGCACAACAATGGTCCATATACCGTATTCATTTTTAACTTCTCTTTTTCCCTGTATCGCCAACTACATATTGGCATTGACTACAACTACCCATAGAGACTGAACTGTTGAGCTCTCAATTAAATACTCTGTTAGGCTAGGGTCACACTTAGCAATGCATTTTTGGAAGTGCTTTCCATGACCAATCCGTTTTTCCTAGGCTGCATTTTGTGTGTCCTGTGTCCTTGGACGTTTTTTGGACTTAGTCATTTTTTTCATAAAAACGGATATGCGTTAACGTATGGTACCTATATGTACCATGCGTTAATGCATGCATTTCCCATAGGCCCCATGTTAAAAAAATGCATGCGTTTCTTAACTGAACCCAAAAACGTTGCTAGCAACGTTTCTGGGTAAAAATCGTTCCTAGCAATGTTTTTGGGTGCAGAAAAAAACGGACAGGGTGTTTATTGCATATACCGTATATACTCACGTATAAGCCGAGTTTTTCAGCCCAAAAATTGGGCTGAAAAGTCCCCCCTCGGCTTACACGCGAGTATACACCCAGTGGTAGTATACAGCCGCCCGCCCGCCACAACCATCAGTATACAGGCCCCCCCATCAGGATCCAGGGCCCCCCCTCCTTGCTCCGCAAAACCTGCAAAGTAAAATCATTATACTTATCACTGTCCTGTCGCCGCCGTCCCCGCCGCTGCCATCGCGATCCCCGGCTTCATCCGTCTTCCTCCGGCTTCCTGTGGTTGGCGCAGGCAATGACGTCATTGCCTGCGCCGACCACAGGAAGCCGGAGGACGCTGGATGAAGACGGGGAGCGCGATGGCAGCGGCGGGGACGGCGGCGACAGGACAGTGATAAGTATAATGATTTTACTTTGCAGGTTTTGCGGAGCAAGGAGGGGAGGCCCTGGATCCTGATGGGGGGGCCTGTATACTGATGGGGGTGGCGGGCGGGCGGCTGTATACTACCACTGGGGCTGTATATACCTCTGGGGCTGCTGTATACTACCACTGGGGCTGCTGTATACTACCACTGGGGCTGCTGTATATACCTCTGGGGCTGCTGTATACTACCACTGGGGCTGTATATACCTCTGGGGCTGCTGTATACTACCACTGGGGCTACTGTATACTACCACTGGGGCTGCTGTATATACCTCTGGGGCTGCTGTATACTACCACTGAGGCTGTTTATACCTCTGGGGCTGCTGTATACTACCACTGGGGCTGCTGTATACTACCACTGGGGCTGCTGCTGTATATACCACTGGGAAGGCTGCTGTAACACTGCTGGGGCCTGTATATACCACTGGGGAGGCTGCTGTATACCACACTGCTGGGGGCTGTATACCTGTGCTGGGGTCCACCCTCGGCTTATACACGAGTCAATAGGTTTTCCCAGATTTTGGGGCCAAAAGTAGGGGGGTCGGCTTATACACGGGTCGGCATATACACGAGTATATACGGTAATCTGTTTTTGCATCAGTTTTTGGACTTAGAAAAAAAAATGCAAAAACTGATGCCAAAAACGGACCAAGGGCTTATGTGTGACCCTAGCCTAACTCAAAACGCCTAGGTATGATAATCTGGTTGTTATTTTTTGTCATCCATGCTTGGATCTCAAATACGTGTATAATGTATCTGACTTGTATATGTTTTGTCTGCTTTCCAATGTTATATACTTATGTTGTTTTTTCTTTCTATACATAGAAAACATTCACCTGATCAAGATTCAATTGTTGAGTCGAAAAGTTGGGAATATACTATCCTTTTTCAAGTGGCAAAAAATAAAAACTTTTTGCATAGACACAACCTTTGCTACTTATTTCCTTTATTGGTGTGTGCCAGTTAAATAACAAGATTTGAAATACATTCAGCGGCAGATCTGTGAGAAAAGGTGTGTGTGTGCATGTATGGTATGTGTTTTTTTTTGCAGGTAACGTAATGGGTATATTGGAGGCTACAGGGGGATGATGGGAGCTGCAAGAGGATGTGTATGTGCATGTATGGCATGTGTTTTTTTTTGCAGGTAACGTAATGGGTATATTGGAGGCTACAGGGCGATGATGGAGGCTGCAAGAGGATGATAAGGATATTATGGACTGCAAGGGGATGATGGGGATATTGGGGTCTGCAAGGGACTTATGGGGGCTGCTAGGCATGATGGGGATTTTGTATTGGAGCTACAAGAGGATGATGGGGCTGCAAGGCGATGATGGGGATGCTGTGTTGGGGGCTGCAAGGGGATGATGGTGGCTGCAAGGGGATGAATGGGATACCATATTGGGGCTGCAAGGAGATGGAAAAAAAAGACATCCCCTGAAAATAAGACATAGCACATCTTTGGGAGAAATAAATTTATATAATACACTGTCTTATTTTCAGTAAATCAGGGTAGGTACTCTTCAAACATTCCTATTCAGTTTTATTCCAGGTGAAAAAAATGCCCAAAAATATCATACAGATATTCCACAAATCTCAGGAAAAATCACACAGGCAGTTGCAGTATCTAAAGAAAATATGCCACAGTGGCCCCAAACATTCAAACTTAAGAGTTTATCACTCTTAAATCAACTACCAGATATATACAAAATAGTTACTAAAACTGTGTTTCTACAACAAAAGATCAAAATTCCATAAAACATAAATTCTGTTTTTTTACTGTGCATTGAAAATCAATCAAATTAATCTTTTAAAAGTCTGCCCTACAAGAAGCTTTATAGGACTTCTATCTATATAAAAGTCTGAACTCTTGTATAAACTTCTACTCGGTACTTTCTCACCCAAATAGCTCAGCATGAACATTAATTATACACTGCCTTTATATGATAGACGAGACTTTGACAAAGCCAAGTGCCACATATTTTATTTTAGCTCCATGTTGTAAAATAGCACCAGTTGGGCTCTTGATTAGCAACATTTAGAAAAAGATCTTGTTCCAGACATGTTGGCATTAGAACTCATTCAAACTTTTTATTTAACTCAACTTAACAGCACCTTGTGGAATACTATTCTTCTGAGTGATTACGGTCTACATAAGACTCTTTCAATTAACATTACAACAATATGCGCATTTCTGCTCTCTCTCCCACCACATATTAAAAATGCAAGCCAATAATACCACCTGAAGCTAGAACGAAAGGTTAAACAGAGACGGTATCGCCATAAAATTGCCTGCAGATGATTACTGCATCTTTTCAAATGAACTAAACAATCTGTCATGCTCCCTTGCTGATATAAATGTGCTAGGCATCGTTACATTAATGATAATCGCGCATGAAAAAAAAATATAGGTACGTAAAAGGTTTCTTGCCTGCAAAGTGACCTTTTCAAGTATATCCCGGCAGCAGATACAGTGGATCCAAATTGCTATTCAATATCCTTCGTTTCCAAGAACATTAATAATAATAAAAAGACGCAGGCAGTCATCAGCCCATCTGATCTGGAGAGTGAGATTTTTTTGAATGTATATGTGTAGATGGTTTTAAAAAGGCAAAATGCCAGTCATGAGATCCTATCAGACTATTGGTGAAATACTGACAGCAGCATTACAGCTAATCAATAAACAATGCAAAGAGCTGACAAAGGTGGATAAAAAGAAAGGGTTTTACTAGTTTGCACTTTGAGGGCTTTTGTTGTGAAATTGTGCTGTTCAACTGAATTGCACTTGGCATTGTTCTCTGAACTTTCTAGCTCATTTCTACTACACATTCTCATCAAGACTGGAGCTGCTACCCGGAATGAAGCTCTGCCTCTATCACAGGCAGTATGGGCCACTGGAGTTCAGGTGCATATTATTATCTGGAGTCACTTTGTTCACATATAAAGACATTTTAAACTAACAATTGAAGGGAAGCTTATAATGTTCAGTAAATAAAGTATTTAAAAATACAGAAAACATAAGAAATGTGGAAAAAAGTACTTATCTTATTCACATCACATGATATTTTGTTCAAATCTTTATAGTAAATACTAGATGGTGGCCCGATTCTAACACATCGGGTATTCTAGACTACATATGTACTTTATGTATGAAGAATTAAGAATAATGCAATGCAAAGCTGGGTTTAAATCCCGCGGCAATATCTCTGATTAGTCGTGGCCAGCCAGGCGCGACCAATTAGCGAAGCGGGATTTGCGTTACAGAGAGACAGACAGACAGAGACGATAAGACGATTATATAGTAGATTAATAAAATGTCACAAAGCGTATTCAATACTTTTTCCAGGTGTAATTTCTCTGGTTTGATTTATTTGCCTGTGAGGATGCAGGAGGCTGCGAGGATGGAGGAGGTTGTGAGGATAGAGGAGACTGTGAAGATGAGTGAGGTTATGAGGATGAAGGAGGCTGTGTGAGGATGGAGAAGGCTGCGAGGATGTAGGAGGCTATGAGGATGGGGAAGGCTGCTAGGATGAAGGCACCTGCAAGAATGGGGGAGGCTGCAAGGATGGGGAAGATTTGAGGATGTGAGGAGACTGCGAGGATGGGAGAGGCTGTGTGGGTGGAGGAGGCTGTGAGGATGGGAAGGCTGTGAGGATGGAGGAGGCTGTGAGGATGGTGGAGGTTGTGAGGATGGGGAGGCTATGAGGATGGGGGAGGATGTGAGGATGGAGGAGGCTGTGAGGAGGCTGTGAAGATGGTGGATGATGTGAGGATAGGGAAGGCTGCTAGGATGGAGGAGGCTGAGGGGATGGAGGAGGCTGTGAGGATGGGGGAGGGTGTGAGGATGGGGGAGGCTGTGAGGATGGGGAGGCTGTGAGGATGGGGGAAGATTTGAGGATATGAGGAGGCTGCGAGGATGGCATGGGCTGTGAGGGTGGAGGAGGCTGTGAGGGTGGAGGAGGCTGTGAGGATGGGGAGGCTGTTTCCCCATCTCCTTCAGGCTCCATTACGTCGTGTGCATCTGCTGCCTTTCGTTGGTGTGTGGGGCGGAGGTGCACAGCGGAGAGCGGGTAGAGGTGGCCGGGGTGAGTCAGAGGCTGGCACTGGGTGGCAGTGCGGAGCTCCATGCCAGCATGGAGGTCAGTGGCAGAGGCTTCCCCTCTGTGCTGGCCTCCATAGCGCCACCATTCCATTGCCTCATTTGCTTCTGCTGCCTGTCGTCGGTGTATGGGCGCCATTGTGGTCATTCTGTCTTTCTTTCTGTAAGGGACATCCCGTGTCGTTGACTGGTCAGCGGCGGGTGGCCGCGACCAATCAGCGGAGCGGGATGTCAGTTACAGAAAGAAAGACGCGATAAGGCGTTTATATAGTAGATTTGACCACAAATGCTTGCAAATTCCTATTCAAATGCAAGTTTATATATACTATGGATAAGTAAATTTGTACTGCCTTTACTGTTTATACACTACTTAAGGAGGTGGGAGAAAAGATAGCAGTGGATATAAACAAACTTACTGTCTTCAAACAGTAAATATTTTATTTATGCATAAAAAAGCAAATTCAATAATTGGCCATAAGGGAACACGACCGTGTTTGGGTGCTCGTAACGTGTAGTCAGACGCTTAGACGGGCTCAGCTCGAGTACAATGGAAGTCATTGGGGAAGTTCTTCTAGTTTCATTGACTTCCATTATACTTGGTACACAAGTCATGTCCATCCAGGCGTCTGACTGCTTGTTACAAGTACCTAGCACCCGAACATGGCAGTACTTGCTCATCACTATTAAAAACTGCTAAATTATTCCATATTAGATACCAATGAAATTAGTGTGTGTGAATCATGGTACATGCACAACATAAAGACAACAAACTTTTGATTTTTTTTTTAACCTTTCTATTGAAAATAGCACTGTACTACACAGTTGAAGAGTTGAAGATCAGAAATAGTATATTTTTCTTTTGTAAAATGTTACTTTTGAAATGAAAATGGTGTAATGAATGCAAAAATTAAGATATTCTTAAAGCAATGGTTTATTCTAGAGTGAAAAGCTCAGACGATCAATTATGGGGTATGTGAAAAACAAACATGCGGCGCCAATCTCAACACATTACCACTACAACTTTCAGCCACCTTTTACAAGACGTTTTAATGCATTCACCTATTGGAGTAAAAACTTCAAGCATATAGTATCGCCAGAAGCTGCCTTACCAGAAGTCGCCTCACACTTCAGAGGTTTGTCCTGACCTGCTGCTCATCTTAAATCGGTCCTGTGTTACGTCCAGCCACAGATTGGCACAGGTACAATGGTATAATGAAAATAATCCAATTGTGTGCTGGCCGCACTCCGAGTAATACTGAATCTCGGAACTTCTTATTCACAGATAAAATTTATTGAACAAACATAAAATTACAAAAAATGACAGATACTACGCGTTTCGGCAGAAACAACCGCCTTCCTCAGATATCATACTAGTGTTTGTTTCCGCTGAAATGTGTAGTATTATGGGGAGTGCGGCCAACACAGATTTGGATTATTTTCCTAATACTAGAGTTAGACAAATTTATTTGAGTAGAAGTGAATTCTACTTGAATTTTACAAATATCTGTATTCTCCAGAATGCAATTTTTTTTCAATTTGCTCCGCACAAATTCAGCAAGATGGGAATTGTTTGGCAACCATTTTTCTGAATCATAGCAGGTTAAGATAGCAAACAAAGTGGATTCTACAAACATCCTAAAAAGGGTTACTAACCATTTAGGTTAGGTATAGCATATATGTGAGAATTTGAAATATAACTTTTAATGGTATGCAGATAAAAAAACCAAATGTGCAAAATCTAACATATACAAAACTATGTTCAAATTGGGATAAAATACCATTGATAACTGTCCATAGATGCCAATTTAGAGCAAGGTAGAGACTACATAGGTAGAATATACAAATAATTATTTGTCCATATGTGGAGCCCACTGGAACGGGGTACTCGGTACCGGACCGGGATATCACAGGGGGTATCACGGCAGTCTTGGTCCGGACCATGTCCCGAGCCCACAAGTAATGAGGGGTATTTATAAGGGAGAAAGTTGTGATGCCACCCGTGGTATGTGGTCAGGGTGACCACCGCTGCTACAGAACTTCCGGGGATGATGTTTGACAGCAGGTGATGTAATGGCTCTCCACAAGCAGAGCCTAGTTCCCCGGAGCAGTGGTGATAATAGTCTATGGATGCTGTAGAGTAGGAGTGGTGGTGGAGAGGATAGCAGTTTGTAAGGGAGAGTAGGGCTTGAGCACAAGGATTACACAGACTCACGGTTTTGTAGTTTTCCAAGTCTTTAATGTAGCAGATGGTATACAGCTGAGTACTGTCCACGGAGTCTGTACCGGGGCCGGGTTGCTCCCACCCTGGCCGGGTCCTTGGCTTCCCACTCCTGCACTGCATGTGTGGCCCTGCTACCGCTTTAGCTAAGCTGCTGGCCCTGTCTCCCCTCATGGGTACCTGCCTGCTAGGCAACTTGAGTCTTAATTTTGTGTTTCTGACCCTGTCGTGTTGCTTCGCTGTGGTACAGTGAAGATATATAACCTCCACTAGTCCAGTGTTTACTGTGCTGCTTGTGTCAGGCACAATTTCGGATCCGGTATCCGGTCTCTGCACTACTCCGGGGCTAGTTATAGGGTAACTCCGTGTCTCGGGTGTGTTCCTCCACATCTCCTATTCCTCAGACCCTGGCTGGCCTGGAAGTGGACAGTGGACCATGGGTTGGGCCTCACGCAGCCCTTTTACACCCAGGTCCTTTTCCTCAGTCCTCTCCTGAACTGAACTCTTCACAGTACTGCTACGCACTGAACTCACTGCCACTTCCTCTCCACATCAAAATATATAGGGACGCAACTTTAGCTCCCCCTTCTGGCCTGGAGGCGCTAGTGTAGTGTTGTAGGCTGTATGGGGAATTAACCCTTGGTGTTGTTTCTGTGGCACATTAACCCCTGGGGTGCCACACATATACCTCATCAAAGGACAAAATAGAGAAGATGTAAAACAGGTGTTAAAGACAGAGGTCAGATCCATGTATGGCTCAGCTTCATTACTTGCCCCTAGGACAGCAAAAACAGCATATAAAGAAAGTAAACCTGCCTTAGTATGACCAGTGGGACTAACACTACAGTTCACCATAACAGAGTAGGGCCTCAATTCTCGTTCTTCATTATAGATGTTGCCATAGATGGCCTCTAACCATATTCTCATCTTAATAAACTGTTTAAGAACCTGTTCCCCAAAGACTTCTGACCTTACAAGGACAGTCCACACCTATGCCTCCATAAATGAACCCTATTAATACCCTAAGTGCTTTCCGACATGTTTCCTTTGTGGTGATGCTACTGGCATGGCAGGGTGATGTACTAATATGGAAGTTATGTCATATGAAAATGTAAATACGGTGTTATTTTTTATGTGATGAAAGCGTTTTATGACAGAAAAACAATAAATCCGCTGGTTATGTTCCGTTGAAATGTAGTCGCTGATGTGATTTCCCCGTGCCAAGCGGGTTCCCCTGGGGCGCTACCTCACACCTTCTTTTCAGGTTTCCTCAGAGGGGTTCAAATTGCACATTCAGACAATGTAGGAAACTATAAAGTCGGAGTATATCTCTGTGGGATATGAACCTAGACATTGCTTTTTCTATCCTTTGATGACATTTATGGACAAAAAATTATTGGTATACTCTCTCTATATAGTCTCTTATGAAAAATTCCATGGTTATTGAAGGGTTAATTGCCAGTTATTGCATAGCTCTGGTGACAGATGTGGCAATATTAATTATGTTTTCTTTTTAATACAGTACAATAATAAAGCAAATAGTTTACCTTCTATTTGTCTGAGGAACTTTTTCTAGTGACTTTATTCAGTATTTTGTCCTTTTCTTCATTAGGTAGCTTCTTGGACACATACAAATTCTAGTTGGATAAAAACCTACTTGTTTATTAAGTATTTCAATATCTGGGGCCTCACTATGAATTTTGCCCAGGGCCACAGTTTGTCTAAAATTGGCCCTTCCCACATTACCCCAAGGGTTTAAAGAACATACACCATAAAAACGTCTTTCAGTTGATTTATTGGAAAAGACAAACAGTCAGCTTTTGTACTTGGAAGACATGGGGCAAGAGGATATGGAGGACCTGATTTTAATGCCAAGTTGTGTTGCTGTGAATAGGAGTCATGATAGTAGGGGCACTTGTATCGGTAGCAGCACTCTGAAGCAGGGCAAATTTTGATATTGAAATGAGGTGGTGCGACAAGAATCTCATACCATTATTCACACAGTCAGCTCAATCCAGGATGACAATGATGAAAATAATGATGAAGCGCATTGTAGGTGGACAAGACATGGTAAACAGAGATATCAAGAATGTAATGTAATCAGAGGAACAGACAGTGCGATTTGGCAATATACAGCACAGGTAATGTGAAGCTAAACAGCTTCTGAGGCAAAATATAGTTATTTTATGGTCAGCTTTAGAGTAGGTAATGCTGCATGTATTGCTGGTGGAGTAGGCTCAGCGGCACATGAAAGATCTTGTGGTAAGTAATCACGCATACGGGAATCTTTTAGGTGGGACGTATTTTGTACATTGCCACGAGATGAGTCTTTAGCAGTCTACAGGCTTTGCAAGAGGAAAATAAGCCATAAACACCCCTGCTGACATAGACTAGGAACTATGACTCTCTATCAACACAAGAAGTGACTTCACCTGCTCATCTGGGAAATACATGACCTGCTCTCAATGCCAACAGCTGAAAATCCTCACAGTATGGGATGCATGTGATTTAAGAATTCAAAGTCTGCTGTCACATACAGTGACTAAAAACTTTTAGCAAATGACGGTACTAAGCCTTTAACAGTGATCTGGTACAAACCCTTTAACAGTGATCTGGCATGGGGGTGAGTCATTCTATGCACCCGTGTGACATGATCGCAGAGCTTTGATGGGTTGCTATTAGAGATGAGTGAATGTCTTGATGTTCGAGTGTTACCTGTTTGGGACCCATGCATGACCCCGTACGTCCTGTCACTGATTGGCTGTTTGGCTCTCTGCCCACATGTAGCCAGTTATAAGCAAAAAACCTCTGGGGCAGGAGGGCAGAGTTTTTCAATATTTTAATCCAAACACACTACGGATGATAACGCAGGATTTAACCCCAGTGCAAGCCCATCACAGACAACCAGCACTGGTCTGACTACCCAGCCTACTGGAACACAGCAATCTCGGCTCCAGTACTAAGAAGACATAATTCTCCTTAACTCCAGCTCCGAAGAGGCCCTGAACTGGTTCGCTCATCTCTAGTGACCTGTTAAAGGGCCTGTAAACCCCTTCACGACCAAGGGCATATCTATACGTCCTTGGTCAGGTCCCTGTCTTTGATGCAAGCTCACGTGCTGAGCTCGCATCATCCCCCACACATATCAGCTGATATGAGCAGCTGACATGTGTAGCTAATGGCATCAATTGGATCAGCGATTCAATCTGCACTGTTAACCCCTTGGATCGCACAATCACTGACAGTGTGATCCAAATCACCATCGCTGGGATCATGCTGTTCATTCCTGGCATCAGCGACCCCGTGATGCAATCAATGGTCCTCAGTGTGTTGCTATGACAGCCTGAGGTCAGCTGATGACCCCGGATGCTGTTATGAATCACTACATGTTGGTGATGCCTGAGCTGTGTCACCAATAGGAAGTGATCATTTGTACTATGCAGAGAGATGCTGAAGCATCTCTCTGCATAAGACTGCTTTCAAATCAGCTTTTTTTCATAATCGCGGCAGACCCGGCAGATTTTGCCGCATCTGCAGCATAACGGTCGACTTGCAGCACAAATCTAGCAAGCTCCATTCATTCTCTATGGGGCCTGCGGTCAGGTGCGGCAAGTGTGGTTTTGCCTGATCCGGCACTTGTGGCACTTGCAGCCGCGTGAAAAAATGCTGCTAGCAGCATATTTTTGCACGACCGCAAGTGCCGGATTTGCTGGATCCGGCACTTCAATAATATCAATAATATTTGCAATACATGCCGAGAAGTCAGAGAAAGGATACTCCAGCTCCCAAAGTGCTGACAGAATGCTGATGAATAGGAAAAATCTACTAGAAGAATTGTATGGCAAATGAACATTTTAAATTTTCAAAATTGTTATTTTAGCCTCAAATATTGCATTTTCAAAGGATTAACTGGAGAAAATGGACCCTAAAATTTGTTGATCAATTTCTTCCGAGTACGTCGATACCTCATATGTGGTCAGAAATCACTGATTGGACGCCCGGTATGGCTCGGAAGGGAAGAAGCGCCATTTTACTTTTTGAATGGAAAATTAGCTGGAATCGTTAGCTGACACCATGTCGTGATTGCAGAGCCACTGATGTGCCTAAACAGAGGAAACCCCCTACGGGTGACCTCATTTTGGAAACTAGGCCCTCCAAAAAAATTCACCTAGCTGTGTCACGAGCACTTACGGTAGAACCCCCAGGTGCTTCACAGAATTTTAAAACGATTAGCTGTAAAAATGAAAAAATACTTTTCTTCCACAAAAATGTTCTTTTAGACAAAATTTTTTAATTTTCACAAGAGCAACAGGATAAAATGGATAGTAAAATTTGTTGAGCAATTTCTGCTTAGTACACCGATACCTCATATGTGCAAAAATTCACTGTATGGGCGCATGGCAGGGCTGAGAAGGGAAGGAGCGACATTTGACGTTTCAAGCGGAAAATTACAATTTCATTACAATGGCCTATCACCTCGGGGAGAGGTAAGAGAACTTGTGCTCTCTCTCCCCGAACCCTAAGTGCTGTAATTGGTGAGATCACAGCACTTAGGGGGTGACACAGAGCCATGGCAAACTGACCACAAAGATCGCTGTGTCCTGGCTGTCACATCACTCCTCTGCAACCTTATCTCCAACAGGGAATCAGCAGGGGGCAGCAGCGGGAGGTGGGCGGAAGGCATAGGAGGAGTGGCGGGCACAGGAGGGGTATCATGCCAAAGGAGAGTGGGAGGATGAAGAAGGACAGGGGGCACAGAAGTGGGCAGAGGAGTGGATACAGGAGGCACAGGAGCTGTCAGAGGAACCGGCACAGGAGGCACAGAAGCAAGCAGAGTAGTGGGCACAGAAGCAGGCACAGCAAGCAGAGGAGCAGGAAGAGGAGCAGGAACAGGAGGGGGGATACTCACCCCCTCCAGCACTCCATCCTGTGGAAGGGGCTATGAAACCCCCTTCCATAGTTAGATAGTGACAATCACTGGGATTGGTTGTTCCACAGCCAACCACAGCAATCATGGATGGCGGGGTGGGGAATCCACCCCCGGACATCAAGCTCCAGCATTCTGTGATAAGAATCACAGAATACTGGGGCACAATGACGGTTACCGCAGCAACGGTGCAGCGATCCGGCCATGACATTGTGGAATGTCACAGGTCGGGAAGTCACCACAACCTATGACATTCCACAATGTCAAAGTTTGGGAAAGAGTTAACCATGATAAGCATCAGACACAGCTACACATTTCAGGTCCATGCAAGCACCCTTAATTATGAGTTATCAAGTGTCATGATGGTAAGGGTGCTTGCACCTGAAACTTTTAGCTGTGTCTGGTGCTTATCATTATTAAACCTGCCAGGTAAATGCATTCAACAATCTGAAATAAATCACCACAAAAGAGATGACGGATTATCTTTCTTTCTTTGGATTAAACATTTATTGGGCTATAAAATAGGCTGTAATTAGTGATGGGCGAGTCCTAAATTACTCGGAATTGCTTGACTCTAGCGAGTCCGAGCCCGGGACTCGCTACTCGTTGCGAGTCTAGCGAGTCCAATGTTAATAAATGGGGAAGCGAGTAATAGCGAGTAATGTGCGATTTACAAATCGCAGATGTGTCTCGGAAAGTGCTCGCATTGCCGTTTTGGAAACCCCACTTGCAACAGTTTTTTGCCACCGAGATGGAGTTAGGTGGTACTGATTACTTATGGGGATCCATATTGTGAAAACTGATTACTTATGGGGATCCATATTGTGAAATTTTTCTGTATGGTATATTGGACCCCATAGGTAAAACGTATGTATTTATTCTATATATATACTACTGTAACCAGTTTTGGGCAATTGGCAATGAGGTTTTCAATGGTATATTATTATCATATGAATTGTTATGGCTATATTTGGCTATTTTAAGTGTTTTTATCTTTCTGTGTGATCATTTTTTGTCTGTGTGTGTTTTTTTGATATATAATAAACTTTGCTAAATACTTTTGATTAATTTTGGAGGTTGTATCGCTTTCTTGGACCTTTTCTTGCCAATTTTCTGTGGTGCTATAGGCGTCACCTGCTGGTGGGTTAAGTGCGTGCTAACACTTGGCAGTGAAGCAGCACACTAGTCCCTGCAAAAATTATTAAGTGCGCACAAGTAGTCGCACAAGCAGGTGGCGTACGTGCTATTTGCAACTAGGAGAGCAGCAACGCACTGGTCTGCCACAGAGAAAAGAAAACTGAAGGGGTTATTATGACCCAAAATCTATCAGGTGCAAAAATATAGGAAATAGTACCTCAGCTAAGCCTCTGACTTCAGCTATTAGGACAGCTGAGTGAGTAAGCTAAGCTATGAGGTCGGTCCTGTGTGCACTGTAAGGCTGCACCTCCCTGCCTGCCTGCCTGCCTGCCTACAGTCCTCTACACAGTACTCCTCTGTCCTCCTGGTAGCTCTCACAAGAGCTGTTTGGGTTAAATATAAGGAATCTTTTTAGTTTCCCTACACTGACTGACACTCCCTATGATCTGCTCCAGCATCTACCTCACCCTGCTCTAGCTCAGATCTTCACAGGAATGTGCCCAAAATGGCGGTGGAAAGGCTTATATACAGCCTCGCCTCTCATACATGACATAGGCATCACGATGGACAGAAGCCAATCATAGTCCTGCCACAACCAACATGGCTGTGGCATTACTGAATATGATTGGCTAACATGCTTGTCCATCTTCACAAGTCTTCTGACCAAACACGCTAGGCTGTCTCGGAAGCTTTGTCGGAACATAACAGATTCTGTATTCGCGAGTCCCGAATACAGTATACAGGACTCGGATTCGTAGACTCGCTCAGACTCGCTCAGACTCGCTGCTGACAGCGGGTATCCATGAAGCGGTGCGATTGTTTAAACGATTTGGGGAGATTCAAGCTACATAGCGATGTGATATAGCGAGTCTAGCGAGTGAGAAAAAGTAAACTCTGACAAAGCTAGGATTGCCATTGACTTGCATTGGACTCGTTACTGTGCGAGTAAACTCGCCGAGTACCGAGTCCTGCGAGTCCCTTACTACTCGCCGAGTAACGAGTCCTAGCGAGTAGACTCGCCCATCCCTAGCTGTAATTGATCTTGTACTGGGATTAAGATGTTTTCTTCTTTACAGTGGTCTAGACTTTATTGTAGACTCCAATATAGTCCCAGCACCCTAGTTGTAATGAACTAAGGTTTTAATTCAATCATTGAATAAGACATGTTTCAGTCCATCCCAGGCTTTCAACAGAGACTGATGATGACAACCTGGGATAGGCAGAAAAAAGTTCTATCTGTTGATTTAATTAAAAATATAATTAATCATAATATGAGTGACGGAACTGTATTGGAATCTACTTAATACAAAATTATGAAAACTACAAAGATCCATTGCTATACATACCAAAACCCACATATGCAATACATAGAACTCAAAGAAAAAATGAGTTTCAGTTATGGTTCAATAGAAGTGTGTCTAAAACCAACTAATAACTAAATTACACAAACCAACTCAGATTAATTAATGCAAAAAGTGAGAAGTTTACTGTCAGAGTCTAAAAAATGAGCCTTTAAAGCGTTGGTGAGACAAAAACACTAAGTAAAAAATCTTAATCGGACAAGTTAGAGGAAAGGGAAGGGGGCAGAAAGGATGACCCTAAGGAGAAAAGATGACAAAATGGCATTTAAATCAAGTTGGGGGGCTCATAAGAAATAGGTCAGAAGAAGAGAAAAAGAGTACTGACAATTTGGTTCCAAAACACTGAAAGGTAGTCTAAAGGGCAAAAGTCACTTTATCACAGCAAAATTGCAGTCACATAATAGCACCTCCAGCACTATCAGACCAAAAACAGGCTCTTTACAATCTTAGGGCCCTTTCACATCAGCGTTTATTTGAAATCGCGGCAGATGCGGTGAAAAAACCGCATCTGCCGTGATTGCCGCATAACTGCTGCACCTGCGGCGCGGTTGCGGTAATCCCCATAGAAAGTATAGGGGGACTTGCGGCAGGTGCGGCAAGTGCGGTTTTGCACTTGCGGCAGGTGCGGCCGCGATAAAAAACGCGGTCAGCCGCTGACCGCGGTTTTTTTCGCGGCCGCACCTGCCGCAAGTGCAAAACCGCACTTGCCGCACCTGCTGCAAGTCCCCCTATACTGTCTATGGGGATTACCGCCACCGCGTCGCAAGTGCAGCGGTTATGCGGCAATCGCGGCAGATGCGTTTTTTTCACCGAATCTGCCGCGATTTCAAATAAACGCTGATGTGAAAGGGCCCTTAGACTGACTAACAGTGAGCACTCCCCATAACTTAAATGTAGATGGTCCACCATGCTCCGAGGGTCACACCTAGATGTTTGTTGTTATGATAGCACTTCATCAGGGAGTGTGGAGTGTGTCAAATAAATCCAAGCAAAAGAAAAGATTTTCCCAGCGAGAGTTGAAGGAACAGTGATAGATTTTTTTTTGCAAAACCTCTTCAATATTTAATGGATCCAGACATGTTACACGTTAGGGATGGGCGAGTCTAGGACTCGCTAGGACTCGGGACTCGGCGATTCTGAAGGTACTCGCAGGACTCGTTACTCGGCGAATCTCCCAGCTTGGACTCGCACAGTGACGAGTCCAATGGAATTCAATGTCAATAAGCTTGACTCGTCACAGATACCCGCTGTCAGCAGCGAGTCTGAGCGAGTCTACGATTCCGAGTCCTACGAGTCTACGATTCCGAGTCCTGTATACTGTATTCGGGAGTCGGACTCTCGAATACAGAATCTGTTATGTTGCGAGTCAGCACAGCGTGCGTGTTAGGTCAGAAAACTTGTGAAGATAGCCAATCATAGTCAGTAATGGCATAGCAAAGTTGGTTGTGTCAGGACTATGATTGGCTGCTGTCCATCGTGATGCCTATGTCATCTATGACAGGCAAGGCAGTATATAAGGCTTGTCCCCGCCATTTTGGGCACATTCCTGAGACGATCTGACCTAGTATAGGGAGAGAGAGATATATGCTGGAGCAGATCAGGGATTGTCAGTGTAGGGAAGATTCCTTATATTAACCCAAAAAGCTCTTCTGAGAGCTAGGAGGAGGACGGAGTAGTGCTGTGTAGGCAGGCAGGCAGGGAGGGAAGGAAGGAGAAGCCTTAGAGTGCACACAGGACGGACCTCATAGCTTAGCTTACTCACTCAGCTTTGCTAACAGCTGCAGTCAGAGGCTTAGCTGAGGTGCTGTTTCCTTTTTGTTTTTGCACCAGATCGATTTTTGTTCCTAATAAGCCATAGAGCGTTATTTTTTCTGTGGCAGACCAGTGTGTTGCTGCTAGCACGTACTCCACCTTAGGGAGTGTAGTGTGCGGCTTCACTGCCAAGTGTGAGAGCGCACACTTACCCCGCCAGCAAGTGACGCATTCAGCTAACCTAACCACATCTCGGTGGCTGTGCGCACTTGAAACTAATTTTTTTAGGGAGTGTAGTGTGCGGCTTCACTGCCAAGTGTGAGAGCGCACACTTACCCCGCCAGCAAGTGACGCATTCAACTAACCTAACCACATCTCGGTGGCTGTGCGCACTTCAAACCAATTTTTTTAGGGAGTGTAGTGTGCGGCTTCACTGCCAAGTGTGAGAGCGCACACTTACCCCGCCAGCAAGTGACGCATTCAGCTAACCTAACCACATCTCGGTGGCTGTGCGCACTGCAAACCAATTTTTTTTAGGGAGTGTAGTGTGCGGCTTCACTGCCAAGTGTGAGAGCGCACACTTACCCCGCCAGCAAGTGACGCATTCAGCTAACCTAACCACATCTCGGTGGCTGTGCGCACTTCAAACCAATTTTTTTAGGGAGTGTAGTGTGCGGCTTCACTGCCAAGTGTGAGCGCGCACACTTACCCCGCCAGCAAGTGACGCATTCAGCAAACCTAACCACATCTCGGTGGCTGTGCGCACTTGAAACTAATTTTTTTAGGGAGTGTAGTGTGCGGCTTCACTGCCAAGTGTGAGAGCGCACACTTACCCCGCCAGCAAGTGACGCATTCAGCTAACCTAACCACATCTCGGTGGCTGTGCGCACTTGAAACTAATTTTTTTAGGGAGTGTAGTGTGCGGCTTCACTGCCAAGTGTGAGAGCGCACACTTACCCCGCCAGCAAGTGACGCATTCAGCTAACCTAACCACATCTCGGTGGCTGTGCGCACTTCAAACCAATTTTTTTAGGGAGTGTAGTGTGCGGCTTCACTGCCAAGTGTGAGAGCGCACACTTACCCCGCCAGCAAGTGACGCATTCAGCTAACCTAACCACATCTCGGTGGCTGTGCGCACTTCAAACCAATTTTTTTAGGGAGTGTAGTGTGCGGCTTCACTGCCAAGTGTGAGAGCGCACACTTACCCCGCCAGCAAGTGACGCATTCAGCTAACCTAACCACATCTCGGTGGCTGTGCGCACTTCAAACCAATTTTTTTAGGGAGTGTAGTGTGCGGCTTCACTGCCAAGTGTGAGAGCGCACACTTACCCCGCCAGCAAGTGACGCATTCAGCTAACCTAACCACATCTCGGTGGCTGTGCGCACTTCAAACCAATTTTTTTAGGGAGTGTAGTGTGCGGCTTCACTGCCAAGTGTGAGAGCGCACACTTACCCCGCCAGCAAGTGACGCATTCAGCTAACCTAACCACATCTCGGTGGCTGTGCGCACTTCAAACCAATTTTTTTAGGGAGTGTAGTGTGCGGCTTCACTGCCAAGTGTGAGCGCGCACACTTACCCCGCCAGCAAGTGACGCATTCAGCAAACCTAACCACATCTCGGTGGCTGTGCGCACTTGAAACTAATTTTTTTAGGGAGTGTAGTGTGCGGCTTCACTGCCAAGTGTGACCGCGCACACTTACCCCGCCAGCAAGTGACGCATACAGCAACACCTAACTCCAACTCGGTGACTGTGCATTCGTCTACAATGTCTCAAAAAAAAACAATTAACAAAAAGGATGTTGCAAAGGGACAGGGACGAGCTCGTGGCCGCAGCAGTCTTGCCCAAGAAGGCACTGGTACAAGTACACAGCCTAGGATTGATAGAACGTCCTTTTTTCTACCTAGAAATCCCAGTACTCAAAGAAAACGTGTGTTGAGGCTGGATGAGCATGACAAGATAACATCTTGGATGGCTCAGACGCCCTCGACCACTGGTTCTTGCAGTACGCAATCATCCGTGGCAAGACATTCTAGTGTCGCTACAGACAATGCAGCGCCATCCAATCCTCAAAGTCGTCATATTGCCTCAACCCATCGGCAGCCAGAGGAAAATTTGGATATGGACCTTCGTCACTCGGATGACTTATTCGGTTCTTATCAAGGGGTTTCTTTGTCACTGCCTGACGAGATACTTGAAGTAGACGAAATGTCTACTCATGGCCAAAGTTTGGAAGTAGCGCGTCCTGAGGAAAGACACTTTCACGAAATGCAAACAGTATCTCAGGAGGTGGATGATGATGAGGATGATGAGACACACATCTCATCTGGCCAGCCTGCTCAGTCAGTTTATCTTATCCAGAATCCTTTGAACTGGAAGGGGTGGATGATGACACCACAGATCCTACCTGGATTGCTGAATTGCATAGCCAAGAGAGCAGCCAGGAGGACGAAAGTGGCTATGTACCACTGGCAAAATCACAAAGGCGTACTGTCTCCAGAACACAAACAGTGAGAACAGTTGCCCAAATAGCGTCAACTGTGGCACAAACTGTGCCAACTGTTGCACAAACTGCAAACACAGTTGCCCAAAATGTGTCCACAGTTGGTGTTGAACAGAGTCATCCTCCTCTTCCTCCAATTAAAAATAAAGGACGAACAGCCAGTGTGTGGCAATTTTTTAAGGATAGCCCAACAGTACCAAATATGGTTATCTGTAAGATGTGCCAGGCAAGGCTTAGCAGAGGCACGGTAAAAGGAAACCAGAGCACCAGCAGTATGCGCAAGCATATGTCTCTTAAGCACCCAATTCAGTGGGCACCCTATCAGGGTTCAAAATCTGTGCCTTCTGATCCAAACACTTCCAGGCCACCTCAGATACATCCTTCACCAGCAAGTGTTCAGGCTTCAGCTCCTGCTCAAGCGTACTCCTCCCAAGGTGCTTTACAAGACAGACATGACAGTAGTCAATCCTCTTGTCAGTCTGGTCCAAACGTGCAGTTGTCTGTGCCACAGCTGTATGAAAGACAGCGGAAGTTCCAACCGACACACCCATATTCCCAAAAAGTGACAGCAAAAATAGCCAAGTTGTTAGCTGTGGAAATGCTGCCGTTTAGGCTTGTGGGTACAGAGTCTTTTCGGGAGTTGATGGCTGAGGCAGCACCACGATACTCTGTACCCAGCCGGTACTTTTTCTCACGTAGTGCCGTTCCCGCCTTACACCAGCACGTGGTTAACAACTTAAAACGTGCTTTAACAAATGCGGTCACCGCCAAAGTCCACCTAACAACGGACACGTGGACAAGTAGTTGTGGACAGGGCAGATACATTTCACTAACGGCTCACTGGATCAACCTGGTGGAGAGTGTCCCAACTTCTAAAACTGTACCATCTGACATACTTCCAACTCCACGAATAGCGGGCCCAACATCATTCCGGGTGTCTGCCTCCTCATATATGTCCAGTGCCCAATCTGCTTCTGCCACTTCCTTGTCCACTGCTGAGCCTCAAGCACCATCACGTCCGAGTTGGGAGCTTTGCAGTACTGCTTCTGCAAGGCGACAACAGGCTCTTCTGAAGCTTATCTGCCTAGGTGACACACGTCACACTGCAACAGAGTTGTGGAAAGGTCTCAAGCAACAGACCGATGAGTGGCTGGCCCCACTGGAACTACAACCAGGTCTAGTTGTGAGCGATAATGGTGCAAACCTTGTGGCGGCAATAAAGCACGGTAAACTTGTACATGTGCCTTGCATGGCTCATGTCCTGAACCTGGTAGTTCAGAAATTCCTCAAAATATACCCAGAGTTATCTGAGCTACTGGATAAGGTGAGGCGAATTTGCGCCCACTTTAGACATTCGTCCACAGCAGCTGCAAGTCTTTCTGCCCTTCAAATCCAATTTAACTTGCCGAAACACAGGCTAATTTGCCACATGCCTACGCGATGGAACTCCACCTTCCATATGCTGGCAAGGTTTAATGAGCAGCAGAAGGCAATAGCGGAATTTCAGCTGCAACATGCCCGTCAACCTGGAAGTCATACCACACACATCGGTACTTTCGAGTGGGTCTGGATCGCTGACCTTTGCGAGTTGCTGGATAACTTCGAATACTGTACCAAACTCGTCAGTGGGGATCAGTTGATTATAAGTCTCACCATCCCCATGCTCTGCCTGCTCCAAGAATCCCTATTGAATCTCAAAACAGATGCTTTGAGAGCACAGCGGATGGCTATGGAGCCAGAATTGAACATCGCTGATCCTAGCCACCCTAGCCAATATCAGCAGGCTACATTGGTTCAGGAAGATGGTGATGAGGGTGATGATGAAGAAGATTTATTTTTCTCTGGTACTGATGTGAACCCTGATGGGACTCCCAACCCTACGTTTATGTCGGTACAGCATGGGTGGGCTGAAGAGGAGGAGGCGGACACCGATTTAGAGGCCACGACGCGTAGTGATCTTCATTCTGTTGTAACCGAGGAGATGAGTCTTTGCAGCTTAGCACATATGGCTGAAGTAATGTGTCAATGTGTCTCCAAAGATCCACGCGTCATACACATCTATGACAGCGACCTCTACTGGTTGTCAACGTTTTTGGACCCACGGTACAAAGACAAATTTCAGTCGCTGCTGTCGCACTCATCCAGGGGCTTAACGATGGATCATGTAAAGAGGGTTCTTCTTGATATTTTGCTGGCAATATCACCGTCTGAATCCGCTATACATCGAAGAACCAGCTCTTTCCAACAGCAGCCTTTGGTTGGGACACAAACGCCATCAATGACAAGAAGAGGTGGGGGTAAGATGTCCGCCAACTGGGCGATGTTCAACAGACCTTCCAATCAAGAACGTAATTTGCCTACGGTGACCTTGAGTAGGAGTCAACAATTGTCCAACATGGTGCAGCAGTATCTCAGTGACAGTACCAGCTTCCTAACCGACCCTTCTGTACCCTTTAATTACTGGGTTTCCAAGCTGCACACTTGGACTGAGCTGTCATTGTATGCCTTGGAGGTGCTGGCATGCCCAGCTGCTAGTGTGACATCAGAGCGTGTTTTCAGTGCCGCTGGGGGTATAGTCACTGATAGAAGGTCCCGCCTCACCACAGAAAATGCCGACAGGCTCACTCTAATTAAATTCAACAAGGATTGGATATCATCACAGTTCCTAAGCCCTCCTGACGACAGTACACAATCCTAGATTAACCTAATCATAATTTATATGATTGGGATATTGCGCTGTTAACAATATGCCCATTTTTGACAGGAATTAATGACAAGTCCCGTAGCTCTGTTGATTTCATTCGGCACCCAGTCCAAGCAATAATATGCTATGGGCCAAGCGCCCTGCTTTATGTAAAAAAATACTTTATTAAGCCCTTTGGGCTAATTTTTTGAGGCACCAAGCCTAGGACTGCATAGTTGGCCTTGCTTCTTCTATGCTCCTAGTCCAAGCAATAATATGCAATGGGCCAAGCGCCCTGCTTTATTTATAAATAGACTTTATTAAGCCCTTTGGGCTAATTTTTTAAGCCACAAAGGCTAACAAGCTTATCATGCTTTGGGAGACACCCTGGCTAACAAGCTTTTTATGGCCCTTAGGCCTACATTTATACCAAAAATGGGAAACAGCCCCTTGGGCTAATTTTTTGAGCCACACAGGCTAACAAGCTTATCATGCTTTGGGAGACACCCTGGCTAACAAGCTTTTTATGGCCCTTAGGCCTACATTTATACCAAAAATGGGATACAGCCCCTTGGGCTAATTTTTTGAGCCACCCAGGCTAACAAGCTTATCATGCTTTGGGAGACACCCTGGCTAACAAGCTTTTTATGGCCCTTAGGCCTACATTTATACCAAAAATGGGATACAGCCCCTTGGGCTAATTTTTGGAGCCACCCAGGCTAACAAGCTTATCATGCTTTGGGAGACACCCTGGCTAACAAGCTTTTTATGGCCCTTAGGCCTACATTTATACCAAAAATGGGATACAGCCCCTTGGGCTAATTTTTGGAGCCACCCAGGCTAACAAGCTTATCATGCTTTGGGAGACACCCTGGCTAACAAGCTTTTTATGGCCCTTAGGCCTACATTTATACCAAAAATGGGATACAGCCCCTTGGGCTAATTTTTGGAGCCACCCAGGCTAACAAGCTTATCATGCTTTGGGAGACACCCTGGCTAACAAGCTTTTTATGGCCCTTAGGCCTACATTTATACCAAAAATGGGAAACAGCCCCTTGGGCTAATTTTTCCAGGCACCAATCCTATGCCTGCATCGTGGGCGTTGCTTGGACTATCATCCTGCTGGAGCCTGTTGAAGGGTCCCACTGTACGCTCCATACAAAACGCGTAGACGCGATGTGTAGCATGTAGACGTCCCAGCCTCTCACATGTGTGTTCATAGTCTTGTTGCCATAGCGAGGCAGAAAGTAACCCCCCAAACACAGGCACTGTTTGTCAGCAACAGTTGTATGTGGAGTCATGATTTGACACTTTGTAACCAAGGTGACTTCATGCGCCATGCGGGCCGTAAAGTACTTGCTAATGATGCTCTCTCCCCTGTCCCCCACGCCAAATGTCTCGGGGTAATCCTTGACTCCTCCCTCTCCTTCAAGCCCCACCTGTAGTCCCTAACCAAGTCCCTGTGACTCCAACTCAAAAATATTTAACCAATTCGGTCGTTCCTCAATCCTGACACTGCTGAAACACTCATAAATGCCCTCATCATCTCCCGCCTTGACTACTGCAACCTCCTTCGCATAGGTCTCCCTGCCAACTCTCTTGCACCTCTCCAATCTATACTAAACTCTGCTGCCCGACTAATACATCTGTCCTCACGCTACTCCCCTGCCTACCCCCTCTGCCAAGCCGTTCACTGGCCCCTCCGGCCCACAGAGAGCTCACTTTAAAACACTGACCATGACATTCAAAGCCTTACACAACCTATCCCCACCATACATCTCCGACCTGATCTCCCGATACCATCCCTCACGCAACCTGCGTTCATCCCAAGAACTTGTCCTACAGTCCACCCTCATCTCCTCTTCCCACAACCGCATACAGGATTTCTCCCGGTAATCCGCCATGCTATGGAACTCCCTGCCCCACCTCATCAGTCAGTCGCCTACCCTCTGAACCTTAAAGATACTTCTAAAGACTCACCTCTTCCGACAGGCCTACAACCTGCCATGAGACCCCGCTACACGCCCCACGACCGACACCTTCCCCACCCTATTGTATCCCCACCCACCCCTCGTACAATGTGAGCCCATGCGTACAGGGTCCTCTACTATTGTACCTATATGACCTTATTGTCTATGTTTATTGTACTTGTCCTTCTCTACCTTTTCCTCATGTAAAGCGCCATGGAACCTATGGGCGCTATATCTTATATATAAAACCCGAAGGCCACTTCCGGATAAGGCGACGCCCACTTCCGTGATGGACGTCGCCCAGGCTCATGCAGTGCACTGTAGCAGGGCTGCCCCCCTGCTACAGGCACCGGCACACGGAACGTTCCGACCTCGGAAGTTCCGTGTGCCCTCCAGCCACTCCCCTCCACCCTCTGCCCTCCAGACACAAGCCTACATACCGAGGGGGGTAGGGGGGGCCCTTTGCCCGCCACCTCGGGGGGCCACACTAGCCCTGTGAGTGCCCGTGCTTCCTGCCCGTGCTTCCTGCCCGTGCTTCCTGCCCGTGCTTCCTGCCCGTGCTTCCTGCCCGTGCCTGGAGAGGAGGGAGGGCGGGACTTCCTCTCCTGCAGCTCTGCCCGCCCCTCCTCTCCTGCTACAGTACACCTGATGGCCGGCCCGCGGTGAGTCTGCCCTGCCGGCTCCAGCTGCCTCTGCCCTACCGGCTCCAGCTGCCTCTGCCCTCCAGCCTCCTCTGCCCTGGCCTCTGCCCTCCAGCCTCCTCTGCCCTGGCCTCTGCCCTCCAGCCTCCTCTGCCCTCCAGCCTCCTCTGCCCTCCAGCCTCCTCTGCCCTGGCCTCTGCCCTCCAGCCTCCTCTGCCCTGGCCTCTGCCCTCCAGCCTCCTCTGCCCTGGCCTCTGCCCTCCAGCCTCCTCTGCCCTGGCCTCTGCCCTCCAGCCTCCTCTGCCCTGGCCTCTGCCCTCCAGCCTCCTCTGCCCTCCACTCTGCCCTGGCCTCTGCCCTCCAGCCTCCTCTGCCCTGGCCTCTGCCCTCCAGCCTCCTCTGCCCTGGCCTCTGCCCTCCAGCCTCCTCTGCCCTGGCCTCTGCCCTCCAGCCTCCTCTGCCCTGACCTCTGCCCTCCAGCCTCCTCTGCCCTGACCTCTGCCCTCCAGCCTCCTCTGCCCTGGCCTCTGCCCTCCAGCCTCCTCTGCCCTGGCCTCTGCCCTCCAGCCTCCTCTGCCCTGGCCTCTGCCCTCCAGCCTCCTCTGCCCTGGCCTCTGCCCTCCAGCCTCCTCTGCCCTGGCCTCTGCCCTCCAACCTCCTCTGCCCTGGCCTCTGCCCTCCAGCCTCCTCTGCCCTCCACTCTGCCCTGGCCTCTGCCCTCCAGCCTCCTCTGCCCTGGCCTCTGCCCTCCAGCCTCCTCTGCCCTGGCCTCTGCCCTCCAGCCTCCTCTGCCCTGGCCTCTGCCCTCCAGCCTCCTCTGCCCTGGCCTCTGCCCTCCAGCCTCCTCTGCCCTGACCTCTGCCCTCCAGCCTCCTCTGCCCTGGCCTCTGCCCTCCAGCCTCCTCTGCCCTGGCCTCTGCCCTCCAGCCTCCTCTGCCCTGGCCTCTGCCCTCCAGCCTCCTCTGCCCTGGCCTCTGCCCTCCAGCCTCCTCTGCCCTGACCTCTGCCCTCCAGCCTCCTCTGCCCTGACCTCTGCCCTCCAGCCTCCTCTGTCCTGGCCTCTGCCCTCCAGCCTCCTCTGCCCTGGCCTCTGCCCTCCAGCCTCCTCTGCCCTGGCCTCTGCCCTCCAGCCTCCTCTGCCCTGGCCTCTGCCCTCCAGCCTCCTCTGCCCTGGCCTCTGCCCTCCAACCTCCGCTCTCCTCTCCCAGTCCTCTGCCCTCCAGCCTCCACTCGCTTCTCCCTGTCCTCTGCCCTCCAGCCTCCGCTCTACTCTCCCTGTCCTCTGCCCTCCAGCCTCCACCCTCCTCTGCCCTCCAGCCTCCGCTCTCCTCTCCCTGTCCCCTGCCCTCCAGCCTCCGCTCCCCTCTCCCTGTCCTCTGCCTTCCAGCTTTCGCTCTCCTCTCCCTGTCCTCTGCCCTCCAACCTCCGCTCTCCTCTCCCTGTCCTCTGCCCTCCAGCCTCCTCTCTCCTCTCCCTGTCCTCTGCCCTCCAGCCTCCGCTCTCCTCTTCCTGTCCTCTGCCCTCCAGCCTCCTCTCTCCTCTTCCTCTCCTCTGCCCTCCAGCCTCCGCTCTCCTCTCCCTCTCCTCTGCCCTCCAGCCTCTGCTCTCCAGCCTCCGCTCCTCTCCCTGTCCTCTGCCTTCCAGCCTCCGCTCTCCTCTCCCTGTCCTCTGCCCTCCAGCCTCCGCTCTCCTATCCCTGTCCTCTGCCCTCCAGCCTCCGCTCTCCTCTCCCTGTCCTCTGCCCTCCAGTTTCCGCTCTCCTCTCCCTGTCCTCTGCCCTCCAGCCTCCGCTCTCCTCTCCCTGTCCTCTGCCCTCCAGCCTCCGCACTCCTCTCCCTGTCCTCTGCCCTCCAGCCTCCGCTCTCCTCTCCCTGTCCTCTGCCCTCCAGCCTCCGCTCTCCTCTCCCTGTCCTCTGCCCTCCAGCCTCCGCTCTCCTCTCCCTGTCCTCTGCCCTCCAGCCTCTGCTCTCCTCTCCCTGTCCTCTGCCCTCCAGCCTCCTCTCTCCTCTCCCTGTCCTCTGCCCTCCAGCCTCCGCTCTCCTCTCCCTGTCCTTTTCCCTCCAGCCTCCGCCCTCCTGCCTCCGACCTCCTCTGCCCTCCAGACTCCGCTCTCCTCTCCCTGTCCTCTGCCCTCCAGCCTCTGCTCTCCTCTGCCCTCCAGCCTCCACTCTCCTCTCCCTGTCCTCTGCCCTCCAGCCTCTGCTCTCCTCTGCCCTCCTGCCTCCACTCTCCTCTCCCTGTCCTCTGCCCTCCAGCCTCCGCTCTCCTCTGTCCTCCAGCCTCCGCTCTCCTCTCCCTGTCCTCTGCCCTCCACCCTCCGCTCTCCTCTCCCTGTCCTCTGCCTTCCACCCTCCGCTCTCCTCTCCCTGTCCTCTGCCCTCCAGCCTCCGCTCTCCTCTCCCTGTCCTCTGCTCTCCAGCCTCCGCCCTCCAGCCTCCGCTCTCCTCTCCTCTGCCCTCCAGCCTCCGCTCTCCTCTCCTCTGCCCTCCAGCCTCCACTCTCCTCTCCTCTGCCCTCCAGCCTCCACTCTCCTCTCCTCTGCCCTCCAGCCTCCACCCTCCAGCCTCCGCTCTGCTCTCCCTGTCCTCTGCCCTCCAGCCTCCTCTCTCCTCTTCCTGTCCTCTGCCCTCCAGCCTCCTCTCTCCTCTTCCTGTCCTCTGCCCTCCAGCCTCCGCTCTCCTCTCCCTGTCCTCTGCCCTCCAGCCTCCGCTCTCCTCTCCCTGTCCTTTGCCCTCCAGCCTCCGCCCTCCAGCCTCCGCTCTCCTCTCCCTCTCCTCTGCCCTCCAGCCTCTGCTCTCCTCTGCCCTCCAGCCTCCACTCTCCTCTCCCTGTCCTCTGCCCTCCAGCCTCCACCCTCCGCTCTTCTCTGCCCTCCAGCCTCCGCTCTCCTCTCCCTGTCCTCTGCCCTCCAGCCTCTTCTCTCCTCTGCCCTCCAGCCTCTGCTCTCCTCTGCCCTCCAGCCTCTGCTCTCCTCTGCCCTCCAGCCTCTGCTCTCCTCTGCCCTCCAGCCTCCGCTCTCCTCTCCCTGTCCTCTGCCCTCCAGCCTCCGCTCTCCTCTCCCTGTCCTCTGCCCTCCAGCTTCCGCTCTCCTCTCCCTGTCCTCTGCCCTCCAGCTTCCGCTCTCCTCTCCCTCTCCTCTGCCCTCCAGCTTCCGCTCTCCTCTCCCTCTCCTCTACCCTCCACCTTCCGCTCTCCTCTCCCTCTCCTCCGCCCTCCAGCCTCCACTCGCTTCTCCCTGTCCTCTGCCCTCCAGCCTCCGCTCTCCTGTCCCTGTCCTCTGCCCTCCAGCCTCCGCTCTCCTCACCCCTCCATATGCAATGTACAGTATGTGTGTATGTACGCACTTCCGTCACTTTGTCTACACTTCCCTCAACTTTGTACACACACACACATACACACACACAGTCCGCTATACTTACCACCGGCCCTGCGTCCGCTGCCTGGATCCTCAGTCGACATGTCGCTGCCCCCAAACTACTGGATCCCATATAGCGTCCAAGATGTCTCGCAAAACTACCCGGACAACATATTGGATCCAGTCGTCCGGGGGCGGCGACATGTCGACTCAGGATCCAGGCGGCGGGGAAGACGCAGGGTCGGTGGTAAGTATAGCGGAGTGTATGTGTGTGCTTACCACTCTGCCCACGGCGCTGCGCTGACCACTCTGCCCACGGCGCTGCACTGACCACTCTGCCCACGGCACTGCGCTGACCACTCTGCCCACGCCGCTGCGCTGACCACTCTGCCCACGCCGCTGCGCTGACCAATCTCACCGCACTCACTGCTAACCACTGAGCCACCCCACTCACTGCTAACCACTGAGCCACTGCACTCACTGCTAACCACTGAGTCACTGCACTCACTGCTAACCACTGAGCCACTGCACTCACTGCTAACCACTGAGCCACTACACTCACTGCTACCCACTGAGCCACTGCACTTACTGCTACCCACTGAGCCACTGCACTTACTGCTACCCACTGAGCCACTGCACTTACTGCTACCCACTGAGCCACCGCCCTCACTGCTAACCACTGCCCCAGCGCCCTCACTGCTAACCACTGCCCCAGCGCCCTCACTGCTAACCACTGCCCCAGCGCCCTCACTGCTAACCACTGAGCAAGCGCACTCACTGCTAACCACTGAGCCACCACACGCAGTACTAACCACTGAGCCACCGCGCAGTGCTAACCACTGAGCCACCTCTATACACACAATTAATTTCACCGCACTACCCTAACTATTACTAAATAAACTATATATGGATTCTAGACTACCCGATTCTTTAGAATCGGGCTGCCATCTAGTAAATAAATAATTATAATAATTATGATGACTTGAAGCCCAACCACAAAAATAACTCCACATTCATTCCTTGAAAAAATACAGACACAAAGCTGGTTTTTAAAACTGTGTTTAAAAAAAAAAAAATGGCAGCACTGTTTGGACATTCCAAAAAATACTACCTTTTAAAATTGTAGTAACAACAAGAACAACAACAAATGGAGCCCTACAGGTCCTGGTAGGTGGGCTGTCCGTCCTGCAAAAGGTCAAGGGCCCCACGTATGGCCTGGTCGAACCCTTCAGGGTGGATCCTCTGAACAGGTGTAGGGAACGGTGGTAGGTCCCTGTTAGCTGGCCACTGGCAGTGAGGCAAAGCCCTGTGGGGTGGGACATGGCTGTCCCGTGTTGTGGGTCTGCCTAGCCTGTTAGAGTTTATTTTCCACCCATCCAAATATTGGAACACATCACCAGGGTCGTTATTTGGCTGACAGGCTTCCAGCACTATCTGTAATGCTGACCTTGCCCGCAGTAGCCTGTCAAATGGAATATTATCCATGAATGGTATAATACTGCGGGCAAAGTCAGCATTACTCTGTTGCACACTTAAATGTGCTGACCCCGGGATCGGACCATAAGCTGGGCCTGCCGCTGGTGGCGTCGGTGGTGGTGCTGGCCCTGCCGCTGGTGGTGGCGGTGGTGGTGCTGGCCATGCCGCTGGTGGTGGCGGTGGTGGTGCTGGCCCTGCCGCTGGTGGGGGCGGTGGTGGTGCGGACCCTGCCGCTGGTGGCGGTGGTGGTGGTGGCGGGGACGGCGGTGGTGGTGTTGATGGCCCTGCCGCTGGTGGGGGCGGTGGTGGTGCGGACCCTGCCGCTGGTGGCGGTGGTGGTGGTGGTGGTGGCGGGGACGGCGGTGGTGGTGTTGATGGCCCTGCCGCTGGTGCCGGCGGTGGTGGTGCTGGCACGGCCGCTGGTGGCGGCGGTGGTGGTGCTGGCCCTGGCGCTGCTGGCGGCGATGCTGGTGGTGGTGGTGGCGCCGGCCGTGGTGGTGGTGGTGGGTTTACTCCACGCCGCCTTCTGTTTGGAGGTGGAGGATTAGCAGCACGCCGCCCTCTGTAGTAAGCTTCTCTGTGGGTAAAGTAAAAAAAAATTTGGTGAATGCATTGCATTTGGAAACAAAAACATAGGTCAAACATTAAGTTGCACGCTTTTTAGACTCTGTGTATCTGTGTATTCTTAATCAGATATTTGTTATTATTATGAAATAACAACCAACTGTACATAACATAAAGGAATACGTGACTTTCTTTGCTAATTCCATACTAATACATAATTTTTCACCCCCTGATTACCACCCCCTTCCCCATCCCATCTAATCTAGACGATCAATAACACCAATGGTTCACATGAAAAAAAAAAGTCCCCCTGACTTCACTTTTAACTTGACATACTTAATTCACAAAACTTTTAGCTTATATCATCTATATAAAGCAGGGAAGGGGTTGAAAGGTATACAATATATATATATATAATATATTTATATAATCGGGAGTTTGAAATTCCGGCACTGTAGCCGAATCCCAAACTCCTTAGCGTCACTGCGAGCGGAGACGCGTATGCGCCTTCGCGAGCCGCAGACGCTTAACTCACACAGCCGCTATAGCGTTTTCTCGAGCGGCCTCGCGCCCTCCGCTCACAGCAAGACCTGCGCCCCTCACAGCTCCCAATCCGCCCCGGCATGCTGGCATTTGTACTTCCCCCGTCTGTGCACCCACAGGTCTTAGCAGATCACTGATGCTGACAGCGGGGGGGGGACAACACAGACAATCAAATCAGGAGGAGGTCAGTGTCAGGAGGAGATGACAGCCGCCCGCCGGGGCCTGTGACACTGCAGAGGTCACAGCGGGGCTGTGTGTGCGGACAACGGGGAGGCCGGGGGCTACGGACGTACCGGACACGTCCTCTGCTCCTGGAGATGTGCCGCGGTTCCGCGCTTGCAGCGTATCTGACGCGGGAGCCGCGCTCACCACGCCCACACCACGCCCTCTGCCAAACAACCCACACCTCTCACTAACCTCCTGCAGCTAACCACACCCCATGTTTACCTTTGCCATGATGTCATTTAGCTGCGGCCGCTATCTTTAATAAGGTCAGTAATGATGGCAGTAATCGGATCTCTGCTCCCTCTAGCACGCCCCAACACTGTAGCACCATCTATTAACCCTATTCTCATCACCTATATACTCTGCTACCCACTGAGCCGCCTGTATACTCTGCTACCCACAGACCCGCCTGTATACTCTGCTACCCACAGACCCGCCTGTATACTCTGCTACCTCAGACCCGCCTGTATACTCTGCTACCCACAGACCCGCCTGTATACTCTGCTACACACAGACCCGCCTGTATACTCTGCTACCCACAGACCCGCCTGTATACTCTGCTACCCACAGAGCCGTCTTTATACTCTGCTACCTCAGACCCGCCTGTATACTCTGCTACCCACAGACCCGCCTGTATACTCTGCTACCCACAGAGCCGTCTTTATACTCTGCTACCTCAGACCCGCCTGTATACTCTGCTACCCACAGAGACGCCTGTATACTCTGCTACCTCAGACCCGCCTGTATACTCTGCTACCCACAGACCCGCCTGTATACTCTGCTACCCACAGAGCCGTCTTTATACTCTGCTACCTCAGACCCGCCTGTATACTCTGCTACCCACAGACCCGCCTGTATACTCTGCTACCTCAGACCCGCCTGTATACTCTGCTACCTCAGACCCGCCTGTATACTCTGCTACCCACAGACCCGCCTGTATACTCTGCTACCCACAGACCCGCCTGTATACTCTGCTACCCACAGAGCCACGTGTATACTCTGCTACCCACAGAGCCGAAATGGAACCTAATGTATATATTAATAAATAATACTAAATGTACACAACAGTGCTGCAGACACTAGTGATGGGCGAATCCTAAATTACTCGGAATCGCTTGACTCTAGCGAGTCCGAGCACAGGACTCGCTACTCGTTGCGAGTCTAGCGAGTCCAATGTTAATGAATGGGGAAGCGAGTAATAGCGAGTAGTGTGAGATTTACAAATCGCAGATGTGTCTCGGAAGCTTCAGCCTGAAGCAATCCTAGGTTTGTCATTTATTTGCATTGCTCGTTTACTTTGTAAGTAATCGCTGACTCGCACAGATAAGAGTCCTGTCTCCTCTGTGCTGGCTGCCAGCTCCAGGGTCCTAGAGCCCGCCTGCTGCCTGATGTAGCAGTGCTGAGATTGTTCTCAGTCTGCTCATTCCCTGTGTACAGACATGAATGTCTGTGCACAGAGATGATGTAGCAGAGCTGAGATTGTTCTCAGTCTGCTCATTCCCTGTGTACAGACATGAATGTCTGTGCACAGAGATGATGTAGCAGAGCTGAGATTGTTCTCAGTCTGCTTATTCCCTGTGCATAGACATCTATATTTATGCACAGGGGATGTAGCAGAGAGGACATCGCGTTTTGGACTGCGTCGGACGGAAGAGGATTTTTTTAATTAAAGATGGAGTCCCTAATGGCTTTTTTTTTTATTTCTAATAAAAAATTTTCCTTGTGTTGTGTTTTTTTTTAAACAATTTAATAGAAATTCATGGCGGTCATGTCTAATATTGGCGTGACCGCCATAAATTTCGGGCTTAGGGCCAGCTGATAATACAAAGCTGGCCCTAACCTCTTTATTACCCAGCGTGCCATCGCTACCAGGGCCGCTGGAAGAGCGGGGTTCAGCGCCAGAGGATGGCGTTTCAATGAACGCGCCATCTTCTGGGGCGGCTGCGGGCTACAATTTGCAGCGGGGGGTGCCCAGAAAGCTTGGGCATCCCTGCGCTGCGGATTCCAGCCCCCAGCTGCTTAGCTGTACCTGGCTAGACATAGAAATTGCGCGGAGCCCCACGCATTTTTTTTTAATTATTTCATGAAATTCTGAGATTCTGACTCTGAGACTCTGACTCTGAGACTCTGACTCTGAAATTCATGAAATAATAAAAAAAAAATGCGTGGGGCTCCGCGCAATTTCTATGTCTAGCCAGGTACAGCTAAGCAGCTGGGGGCTGGAATCCGCAGCGCAGGGATGCCCAAGCTTTCTGGGCACCCCCCGCTGCAAATTGCAGCCCGCAGCCGCCCCAGAAGATGGCGCGTTCATTGAAGCGCCATCCTCTGGCGCTGAACCCCGCTCTTCCAGCGGCCCTGGTAGCGGTGGCACGCTGGGTAATAAAGAGGTTAGGGCCAGCTTTGTATTATCAGCTGGCCCTAAGCCCGAAATTTATGGCGGTCACGCCAATATTAGACATGACCGCCATGAATTTCTATTAAATTGTTTTAAAAAAAACACAACACAAGGAAAATTTTTTATTAGAAATAAAAAAAAAAGCCATTAGGGACTCCATCTTTAATTTAAAAAATCCTCTTCCGTCCGACGCAGTCCAAAACGCGATGTCCTCTCTGCTACATCCCCTGTGCATAAATATAGATGTCTATGCACAGGGAATAAGCAGACTGAGAACAATCTCAGCTCTGCTACATCATCTCTGTGCACAGACATTCACGTCTGTACACAGGGAATGAGCAGACTGAGAACAATCTCAGCTCTGCTACATCATCTCTGTGCACAGACATTCATGTCTGTACACAGGGAATGAGCAGACTGAGAACAATCTCAGCTCTGCTACATCATCTCTGTGCACAGACATTCATGTCTGTACACAGGGAATGAGCAGACTGAGAACAATCTCAGCTCTGCTACATCATCTCTGTGCACAGACATTCATGTCTGTACACAGGGAATGAGCAGACTGAGAACAATCTCAGCACTGCTACATCATCTCTGTGCACAGACATTCATGTCTGTACACAGGGAATGAGCAGACTGAGAACAATCTCAGCACTGCTACATCATCTCTGTGCACAGACATTCATGTCTGTACACAGGGAATGAGCAGACTGAGAACAATCTCAGCACTGCTACATAATGTCTGTGAGCAGGCGGGCTCTAGGACCCTGGAGCTGCACAGAGAAGACAGCTGGACTTGGCTCGCAAAGAAACAGCAGTTATCTGCGAGTTTCCCTGCTATCACTGGCACAGTAGCCAGTGATTACTCGCACGAGTCTAATGCAAACAATGGCAATCCTAGTTTTTCTCAGCGTTTCTGACAAAACTAGGATTGATATTGATTTGCATTGGACTCGTGCGAGTAATCACTGGGAGACTCGCAGACTACCGAGTCCTGCGAGTCCCTTACTACTCGCCGAGTAACGAGTCCTAGCGAGTAGATTCGCCCATCCCTAGCAGACACATACCTTGGCATACGGGCCACCGGGTGAAGGAAGGACAGCCGGTCATAAAAGTGGTAGTGGTTGAGCAATGGAGCGGCTCCCGGTTGTCTCTCTGAGTACTGCCGGTACTGCTTCTTATGCTGGTCCCGGCAGCTCCTCCACCGTTTTTTAAGATGGTCAACTGTGAAATGATTTGAAACCGGGTTTAGAGATGTGTAATATTTGAAACAACAAAAGTATGTGTACAAATCAACAATAACATTTTATTCATTTTGTGTGTGTAATGTGTATACAAGGCACAGTGACACGACAGTGTGGAACATCATCAACAGCATTACGGACATTGAGCTCACGTGGCCACAATCACAAATGAGGCAGGACACATGTCAACGCATAGAGAATGTAATAGTGCGGGCACCAGACTCTGGTCATTACTGGTATTTATATACACCCAACCCCTTGGCCGAAAGAGCCAGGAGGATCAGACATTAAACTCATTGTACTGTTGTGACCCCATCCAAATATAGGCAACTATGCGGTGGAGCATGATAACACATTCAGGGTCCTGTATACCCTGCTATGGGGGCCCTGTATTCCCACTGCTGGGGGCCCTGTAAACCCACTGGGCCACTGTCTACCCACTGCTGGGGGCCCTGTATACCCACTGCTGGGGGGGCCTGTACACACACTGAGGGCCCTGTATACAGGGACTGACTGGCACCCTACAGTTTGGGTCGCAACCCTCCCTCACCGGCCCGACACAGGTGAGGACGGGGGGTGGGGGGGGGGGGTGGATGACTGGCGGCCGCCTCACAGTCACCGCAGCTCCCGCATTCTCCTATGGCTCGCTCCCAGCCGCAGCCTCGCGCTCCTCACAGCCGCTCGCTAACAGTCGCAGCCGCACGCCACTCACAGACGCTCACTCCCGGACGCAGCCGCGTGCTGATGACGTCATCGCGCGGCCAGGAGCTTCCGTTTCCGCCTGCTGCTTCAGGGACATGCGGATTATTCATGCTCCTGCAGCCGCATGACCCGTGGCACCTGGGCCAGTCCGCCCCTGCCTGTATACCACAATATGGGGGCATATATACCCATCTGGGGGCCTGTATACTCTGCAGGGGGAGGTGTATACTCTGCTGGGGGGCTGTCTACCAGTGATAGCCGCTGTATACCAGGATGGCAGTGAATATGTTTTCATAGTTTTTCGGGGCAAAAATAGGGGGGTCGGCTTATACACGGGTCGGCTTATACACGAGTATATATACAGTAAATGCAATATATAACGTGTGAACTCATTTAACTTACTTAGATTGCTCTGTTCCTCATGGTCACTCCGATGGAACGCAGGGAACATCTCTTGGGCGATCTCTCTCCAGGCTGTATTAATTTGGGTCGTATCCCCATAGTCAGGATCTGTAGGGAGCCATAGAAATGGACGAGCCTCCACAAGTGCAATAAGACGCAGTGTGTTCACCGTGCCACGTCCTGCTGCCATGATTGCACTGATGAATGGATTGCTCTGTGTGTGCGCCTGTCAGCGCGACTCGCTTTCTGTTTCCTTAAAGCATGGTGTGTGCTGGAGAATCCCTTCCCTCGCAGCATCGGCTACAAGCCTCAAAATAAGAGAAAAACCAGCGAGTTTGGACTCGCACACTTTCAGAGACACATCAGCGAGTTGAAAATGTCATTATTCGCTATTACTCGGGTCCCTATTCATTAACATTGGACTCGCTGGACTCGCAACGAGTCCCGAGTCCTTGACTCGGACTCGTTGGGGTCTTGCGATTCCGAGTCTTTTCGGACTCGCCCATCTCTATTACACGTGTACCAAAAATAAATCCACCCCTCACTCCCTAAAAACAACGCACTTCGGCAGATGCCTTTATCAGCCCCTATACCTTATCCTTTGATACAAACAGGTGCTCCTCATTGCGCTCCCTTTTTCTTTATTTTTAAAGTGACCGGTTTAGACCTACTGGGTCGGATAAACTCAAAGCTCATGCAAGCATTCTCATCAATGTTATGTCCCACCACACACAAGTGGGACAACTTTAAGTGTCATGGAGTATTACAGAAAATAATATAGAGGTAGGTTAGTGACCTGTTTAGGCCTACTGGGCTGGATAAGCTCAAAGCTCATCAATGTGATGCCCCGCCACACACACGTGGAACAACTAAAACTTTCGTGGAGTCTTACAGGAAATAATAGAGAGGTAGGTTAGTGACCTGTTTAGGTCTACTGGGCTGGATAAACTCAAAGCTCATGAAAGCGCTCCCATCAATGTTATCTCCAGCCACAAACAGGTGGGACAACTTTAAAGTGAACCTGTCACCTCCTAAAAGCCACCTAACCTATCAATACATGTCCCTGCACCTTCCTATTACCATTATAACTATCCCTCTCTCTGCTAAATGCATGCTTTCAATCTGGTAAAAATAATTTTTATACTTACTAATTAAGATGATAATGATGCGAAGGCTATATGCAATAGTCCCCCTGGGTGTGTTGGTTAGCAGCCTGAATGACCGTTTATCACGACCCGATGGGCATGAAATTGTAATAAGATTCCTCTCTGCCCCAGACTGCGTCGAACGTCGCTCTCCAGTTCGGGGTATGATGTGAATCGCGTAATTTCCGGTTCTGGTGACATTGGTACACCTTCGTCTCCCGGCTCGCTTCAAGCAGTGCATTGCGCATGTTTAAAGGAGCACATTATGTAAGTGATGCCATAAAGCATGCGCAATGCGCTGGTTGAAGCCGGCCGGGAGACGAAGGTGTACCGACATTACCAGAACCAGAAATGAAGCGATTCGTGTCATACCCCGGACTGGAGAGCGATGTCCAACGCAGGCAGGGGCAGAGAGGAATCTTATTACAATATCACGCCCATTGGGGAGTGATAAACAATCATTCAGGCTGCAAGCCAACACGCCCAGGGGGACTATTGCATATAGCCCCCGCAGAAAGAGGGATAGTTATAATGGTAATAGGAAGGTGCAGGGACATGTATTGATAGGTTAGGTGGCTTTTCAGAGGTGACAAGTTGCCTTTAAGTGTCGTGGAGTATTACAGGAAGTAGGTCATAGACCTTTTTAGGCCTACTGGGCTGGATAAACTGAAAGCTCATGCAAGCTCTCCCATCAATGTTATGTCCCGCCACACACAGTTGTGTCAACTATCAGTTTTGTTGAGTATTACCGAAAAAAATAGTCAGGTAGGTCAGTGGCCTGTTCCGGCTTAGTAGGCCAGATAAACTTAAAGCTCATGCAAGCGCTCCTATCAATGTTATGCCCTGCCACACACAGGTGGGACAACTATACGTTTTGCTGAGTATTAAAGGAAGAACCAGGCAGGTAGGTCAGTGACCTGTATAGGCCTAGTGGACAGGGGAGATTGACCAAACAATGCTTTTAAGGGCCCAAAAACTGTTCATGTTTATACATCACATTGCCACAGCCTGGTTTGATGCCCAAAACCAGTTTACTCAAATATTAAGGGAGATGTAGTAATCACTGCTTTTAAGCACCCAAAAATTGTGGATGTGAATACAGTAAATTTGTTAATCACTGTTTCGATGGACAAAAAAGCTTAATATTCAGAAACAGGGGCAGGAGTATCAGGGATAGGTATTAAGCTCAGAAGGCCCTACTCAAGACAAGCAACAAACAGCAAGGAGACTCCAACAACAGTTTCCATTTTTCAAAAAAATTAGGCACAGCCACCACTTAAGTGGCTTAAATTGCCCAGAGTTGAAATATTGAAATGGGGAGTTTAATGCAACACATTGAAAAGTACACAAGCGTTTAGTCTCCCCGAGCTGACACAGGTGTGGAAAAGTCCTTTGGGATCCATGACTTGTTCATCTTGATAAATGTTAGTCTGTCTGGCTGTGTGGCACAACAAAATCTCCAAGGTATGAGTGGCGAGCTCAGGACATTTTTTCAGTTTTGAAGCCCAAAATACACATGGGTCCAGTTTCACAGTCATGGCATTGATATTCAGTAGTAGATACTCCTGTACCATCCTCTCTAGGCATTTACTATGTTTGAGACTTGTTCTCTCTTCTTGCTTTGCAACAGATGGTCTAAAAAAATGCTTAAATGATTCTACAAAATTGCTGTTACCAGATAGACTGTTACTGTTAACGTTTGGAGTGATGACGACTCGACGTTCCCTGGGATGGAAAGTTAGAACTGTGATATTTACTTTGTGCTCCACTGGTACTGTTTTTTTGGGGGAAAAGCAGTACTAAGATTTTGTAAAAGCTTCTTTTGATACTCCTGTATGCTTGCGTCCCTTTCCAGGCAGGAATCATTTGGCCAAATTTACTCTTGTACCGGGGACAACAGTGTGGCAACCCAGTAGTCGGCATTACTTCGAATTCTAACAATTCGAGGATCATGTTGCAGTTAGTGCAGCAAGAAGGCACTTATGTGTCTTGCGCATCCAGGAGGCCCAAGTCCTTGTTGTGTTGGTGGCGGTGAGGTAACATTCACGCTTACTTCCTCTGTCCTCTCCCCGCAACATGTGATCAAGATCTCCCTCATCTGCTGAGTCTTCCATGCCAATCGCCTCTTCGTCCTTTATTTCTTCCTCAGCTCCTGCACCTTCATCAACAGTTTGGCTGCTACCATGCGCCCTCGTTGTTCTCTCTCCCTCACCCTCCCCTGCCAGCCGCCTTAGTGCTGCTTACCATCTGGACTTTTGAGATCTTGTTATCCCTTCCACACACGCCTCCTTCTCTATTTCCTCCCCTTCCTCTTGGCCCACCACCTGACTACGAATACTGGTTCAAGTGTGCTCCAGCATGTAGATGACTGGAATAGTCATGCTGATAATGGCATCGTCAGCACTAAACATATTAGTTGCCATTTCAAAACTCTGCAGAAGGGTGCAAAGGTCCTTGAGCTGAGAACACTCCAGCAGCTTGATTTGCCCCACCTCTGGATCGTGTTGGCCCAGGCTATACATCATAACATATTGCACCAGGGCTCATCGCTGCTGCCACAGTCGCTGCAACATGTGCAGAGTGGAATTTCATAGTGTCGGCACATCACATTTCAGGCGGTGAACTGGCAGGCAGAACAACTTCTGTAGCGATGCAAGTCATTGAGCTACGGGATGCGAACAGCGGAAGTGAGCTCACAGCAACTTTGTCCTCTACAGAAGCGCATTTAGGGTGGGATAGTGGGATAGAAATTGCTGGACGACCAGGTTCACGACGTGAGCCATACAAGGCATGTGTGCCAATTTGCCCCGGAGAAGGGCTGCACCGTGGCTGCAGGTTCAGTGGGGACAACCATTGATTACACTCAGTCTCCAGAGCTGACCACAACTCCGCAGCTGTGTGACTCACATTTCCATGACATTTTAACGTAAACACTGCCTGAAGGCATTGAGCCTTGGTGCCAGCATAGTAAGGTGTGCTGGATTCTTTCTGCGCAGTTTGAACGTGGGTCAAATTACTAGACAGGCTTTGGGCGCAGCTGGAGGACCTAGAAGAGGTGGAGGAGGCAGAAGCAGTGGAGGAACTTCTAGATACAGAGGTTTAACGCACAACCCAAGGGAATTGCAAGACTTGTACAGCAGCCCCTTCTCCTTCTGTTACCATTGTCACCCAGTGCCGAGTCAGTGACATGTAACGCCCCTGTCCATGCTTATTCGTTCAGGTGTCTGTGATGAAATGCACCCTGTCACACACAGAGTTTCTCAAGAAAGTGGTGATGTTGTGTGCAACATGCTGGTGTAGCACAGGCACAGCTTTCTTCAAGAAGTAGTGGTGACTGGGCATCTGGTACTGGGGCAGTGTGACGGCCATAAGGTCTTGAAAATCCTCTATATCCACCAGCTGGAAGGGCAGCATTTCCATAGCCAACAGCTTGCAGATAGTGAAATTCAACTACTTAGCTTTGACATGGGTAGGAGGAAATGGTCTTTTACTTGTCCACATCTGAGAGATTGAGGGCTGGCTGCTGTGCAGAGACAGGGTTGAATAGAGTGTTCCAGACAAACTGCTGGTCTGTGAGGGAGTGCAGGCGGACATATTATGTCGCATTCATAAAAAGGTGGCGCTCTCGATGTCTGACAGCGCTCAACAACAGCAGGTGTTTCCACTTCTAATACAGCTGACGACCTGTCAATCACACTGTCTGTTGTGGGTAAAGAGGTGTAAGTTCTGCGGACGAAAGCCTATGTGAAAGCTGTCCCCACAGTCAAAGAGGATGAAAAAGCCTCATATGCACTTGATGGGCCAGACGGTAGTTGGCCAGGCCCACTAGGCTGCATTGTAGCACAGTGGGCTTCCCACTGTGACTTATGCTTCATGTCCATGTGACGGTTCATGCATGAAGTACTCAAACTATTGATTTTTTGGCCTCTACTCAGATTTTCTTTACAAATTTTGCAGATAACATGAGTTAGGTCATCCTTAGCGATCTGGAAAAAGGACCAGGCTAGGCAAGACTTAGCGACCATGTAACCTGCAGAGCCACCACTGCTTCTGCACAGAGGCAGAGTTATGGCTGAGGACGCAGATGTTAACATACTTCCAGGACTCCCTCTCTGTCCAGGAAGCTGCAACTTAACCTAGTCACTAGCATCCTCCTCCACCTCCTCTGCTGAGCTCATCAAGTGCCTGCTTGTGGGTTGACATTAAGTGGGATCTCCAACCTCATCATCACCCTGTGTGTTCTCACACTTGTCGTCCTCAGAGCCAACCTCTTCCTGTCCTGAGCACAAAGTCAAGTTGTCGTTCCTTTCTTTCAATGTTATTTTTATGTGGATACACAACAAAAACAAAAACAATTGAATACTTAACAATTGCAAATACAGATATGAAATTGTAGCTCAATGATCATTAATAACACAACAACATATGATATCTGTAATGGTTCCATGAAAGAGTTTGATTACTATCAAAGATCCAGAGGTGGCTGATTATTAAACAGGTGCATGAACGTGTGAACAATGTGAGCACACCAACTGTCCCGGTTATGTCGAAAAGGCATTGGATCTTTGGGTCGGACATAGGGAATCAGTGGTTAAAGCAATAAAAGTTTCTTATGTAGGGGTCATTCCATGTCAAGTGAACCAATGATTATTACCTCTATATTTTTAATTCTTTTGAGATTTTGTTATTTGATAATAGCATGTCAGACAATGCAAAATGTGAAGAGAAAAATTTTTTAAAAAATTTATTTTTTTTTAAAATGATTTTCAAAGTTCGGAAAAAGTGTGAATTTCGCTGTTGCCTGCCTTTACGTTTCTCCTCATAACTAAGGCTAGGAATAAGATAGAGAGACAAAATAAACACCATTCTACTCAGAACTATACAGGCTTTCACCAGATATGTCACAAGAGGATCTTTGTTAATATTTTACCCATGTGATCGCAAGCGCAAAACTTTAAAACGTATTTCCGAAAAATCGGCGCGCTTTAAATATTTCAAAAACTGCCCATGTGTCTGCTTTGCTCTTAGCCACATCTGTACCAAATTTCAAGTTGGGATCGCAATGGGATCATATTTTAACATATTTTACTATTAATAGCGTCAATGGGTCATTCCATATCAAGTGATCTAAATATGAATATTTTTTTTTACCTGACGTCTTTAGATTTTTTTTTTTTTTTTTCCTTTATGAAGTACTACTTTAGTTAATTACAAATTAAAAGTTTGGAATTTTTTTCTTCATCAGTTAATTTTTTACAGATTTTTAAAGTTTAAAAAAAGGGTGAATTTTGGCCTGGTACGACTTTAAATTTTTTTATCTCGGGCTAGAAATAAGATAGAGAAACAAAATAAACACCATTCTACTCAGAACTGTCCAGGCTTTCACCAGATATGTCACAAGAGTATATTTGTTAATTTTAATTTTTTACCTATGCGAATGCAAACGCAACATTTTGAAACGCATTTCCGAAAAAAACATTTTAATAAAAATTTTCCAAAACTGCCCATGTGTCTTTTATGCTCTTAGCCACATCTGTACCAAATTTCAAGTTGGGATCGTGATGGGATCATATTTTAAAATATTTAACTATGGTTAATCTCATTTTTATTAAATTTTGAAAAAACATATGAAAGACATACATTCAATCTTTTAACAAAATCTTGAGACATATAAAATATACAAAAAGAGAATTCACAAAGTTATTAGTAACTTTAAGATAAGCTGCAAATTTACTTTTGCGCTTATCTCTGGTGCAATATATACTACAATCTAAATATAATTCCAAACACTCAAGTATACAACCTTTCTCAGGGTTTTGAGATGTTCTGATGTCAAGGGGACAAGCAGCCCCAGCAGAATGATTTTTATTACTTGGCCCCTTCTAACAGGTTGACCACGTAAGTGGGTCATTACCCGTTGAGGCCTAGTTGGAATAGTCTATCGACTGGTGTACCGGAAAGGAAGGCCGAAATATTAATGATCTACTCACAGCTCAGAGTTTTCGATACCTGTCTAATGTTCACTAGAATTCTGAAGGTATAGGCGTAGAAAGGAAATACCTAGACTGAATGTATCAGATGGGAAGAAAAGAGAGATAGAAAAGAAGAGAGAGAGAGAAGAGAAACAAAAACCATTAGAAAAAGTTATACTGGGAAAGAAAAGCCACGTAAGAAAAAAAGAAAAAAAGGAGGGGGGGGGACGGGTGAGGTATGGGAAGGAGAAAGGGTACTCATCCCACTGGCTCCCCATCAGCCAGAGGTCGAGCCATATTATCTGTGCTGGAAAAGATACTCCTAAATTCTGCAGAGTCGTGAAAAAGAATCCATTCAACCCAAATCCCTAAGAATTTGTTCCGAGATCCCGACGCATCAGCTGCGAGCTCCTCCATTCGATATGTGTCCATCAATTCTTTGAACCAATCAAGTAGAGATGGAGCCCGGCTTGATTTCCAGAACCTCGGGATCACAGCACGAGCAGCCGAGATGCAAAAGCGGAGAATATCCCTCTTCTGTAGCCCAATAGGACCTGGAAAAATGGATAACATTGCCGATTCTGGGCAGCATTCGGCTTCTTTACCTGTTATCCGGGCGTATGCATTGAAAACCTCAGACCAGAACCGCCGGATTTCCCCACAACTCCACCAAATGTGTATCATTGTACCCTTCTCTTCCCCACAGCGCCAGCAGGTATCAGGGGTTCCAGGGAACATGTTCCGGAGTGTCGTCGGGCACAAGTACCATCTAGTGAGCAGCTTATAGCTTCTTTCTTGTGCAGAACAAGCGCTAGCTAGTGAGTGAGTAAATATAAAGCATTTCTGCCAATTAGCTTCTGAAATGCTACACCCCAATTCCCTCTCCCAAGCACGTTGGAAGTAAAGGGTGCCCTGCTCTCTCATGGACCCTAAGGCCTGGTATAGAAATGATATTTTGCACCTCGGTGGAGCCTCCAGTTGGAATAACCTCCCCAATACGTTGGGCGTCAATCTTACCCTGCAAGAGTGGTCAGCTGAATATAATTATGCTCTGTATTGGAGAAATTCGAATCACTTAAGAGGTCTCGTAGGTTCTTTGAGTTGTAGCTCTGCCATCGGGGGCAAACCACCACTGGACAGAGTCTGTCCTACTCGGGTGTCATCCACAATCCGCCAACATAAAAATCTCTGCCTGTCAAATCTGGGTGGGAAAGATGGGTTGGAAAAAAGGGGAGTCAAAGGGCTAAATCTGTCGTTTAAGCGGAGGGTTTTCGTCACTAGGTGCCATACCTTCAAGGTGTTTCTGGTCATGTCTGTCAAAGGTACTAGGTCTGTGGAGTCTTTAGGGGAAATCCAAAGCAGGTGTTTCAGCGGAATCCCCAAACCCTCTTGCTCCACCCCTACCCATTTCTTGGAGGACGCATGATAATGCCAATCTAGAGCTCTAACAAGAGAGGAAGCCTCAAAGTACGCTCGTATGTTGGGTAGTCCAACCCCTCCTCTGGTCTCGGGCAAGGATAGGATATTCATTCGCAATCTGGACCTCTTGCCCCCCCAGACAAATCTAAGGATCATAGATTGCATTTTGGAGAGGAAACCTCTATCCAATAGAACAGGAACTGTCTGAAAAGTATATAAGAGTCGGGGCAAGACATCCATCTTGACTACGTTTATTCTCCCGAACCAGGATAGCTTTAATTGTCTATAGGAGGTAAATGCCGATTCCGCGTTAGTCAAAAGGGGTTGATAATTTAAATTGAATATTTGTTTAAGATCTTTTGGTATAAGGACTCCCAAGTACTTAATGGCTTCTACTTTCCATTTAAATGGGAACTGTTTAGATAGATGAGAAACCAATTCTCCAGGCAAAGAAATATTGAGTGCCTCGGTTTTGGAGCAATTCACTTTAAAGTTGCTCAATTGTCCGAACCGTTCAAACTCCATTAAGACCGAAGGGATGGAGACCAGGGGCTGGGAGATGTAAAGTAGCAGGTCATCTGCAAATAAGGCTAATTTGTGATGACTCTGTCCAGCTTGACCCCATGGACGCATTCATTGGACCTAAGTGCAAAATATTTAACTATTATAGTGTCAATTCAAAAGTCACCAAGAACACAATCAGTCATTTTTTCACAATTGCCCGTCAATAGTTTGAATTTGATATAAAGAAACATAGTCTTGTAACATCTCAAATGAAAGCTGTTACCGTTCTGAGTAAAATGATGCCTCTCCCACTTCATTATCTTATTTCTAGCCTGAGATAAAAAAATTTAAAGTCGTACCAGGCCAAAATTCACCCTTTTTTTAAACTTTAAAAATCTGTAAAAAATTAACTGATGAAGAAAAAAATTCCAAACTTTTAATTTGTAATTAACTAAAGTAGTACTTCATAAAGGAAAAAAAAAAAAAAAATCTAAAGACGTCAGGTAAAAAAAAATATTCATATTTAGATCACTTGATATGGAATGACCCATTGACGCTCTTACTAGTAAAATATGTTAAAATATGATCCCATTGCGATCCCAACTTGAAATTTGGTACAGATGTGGCTAAGAGCACAGCAGACACATGGGCAGTTTTTGAAATATTTAAAGCGCGCCGATTTTTCGGAAATGCGTTTTAAAGTTTTGCGCTTGCGATCACATGGGTAAAATATTAACAAATATCCTCTTGTGACATATCTGATGAAAGCCTGGACAGTTCTGAGTAGATTGGTGTTTATTTTGTTTCTCTATCTTATTTCTAGCCCGAGATATGATAGAAAATGTAAAGCCATACCAGGCCAAAATTCGCACTTTTTTAAAACTTTAAAAATCTGTAAAAAATTAACAGATAAAGAAAAAAATTCAAAACTTTTTTTTTGTAATTAGATAAAGTTGTTCTTCAGATAGAAAAATTTTTTTAAAAATCTGAGGACGTCAGGGAAAAAAAATATTCATTTTTGGATCACTTGACATGGAATGACCCGTAGATATGAATATTTGTTAAGTAAAGGGAAAGGGTAAATGGTGGGGGAAGGAACAGAGGTACTGTATAGGAGAAAGAAGGGAGGGGGTTGGAGTGATGGGGTAGAATAGTCTGGGGAGTACCGTGGAAATGTACTGATAAGATCATTATTAAGTTATATATGAGTAAACATTAAACACGACATAGAAAGCTCATAGAGTCATCAAGGTGAGTTTCCTCCTCTTGTATAGAGATAGCTGTTGTAAACCTAGGGGTAGATCTATAGAATTGCCATGGAGACCATGTCTTTTCAAACCAGAGGATGGTTCCCTGTGAGATAGCAACTATTTCTGCCATATGGTATAACAGATCCATCTCCCTGAGAGTTTTGCTTAGGGCAGGGAGTTGGATAGAATTCCAGCGCTGAAAAATCAATATTCTACCCACAGCTATGATATAATTAGCTAGTTTGGAGAATGAGATGTTTTTAAGCCATATCGGTAAATTGAGAAGTGCATTTTGTGGCAATAAAGCAATGTCTTCATCCAAAACTTCTGAAAGGATTGTAGTGATATTTTGCCAGTACTGCATAATTTTTGGGCAAAGCCAGGTTTCGGTTTCACATCTTCAGCATCAATCGGGAGTGGAGTAGTGCCATTTGTTTATTTTTGCTGGTGTGCGCTACCAACGAGTCACTACTTTGTAAGAGTTTTCTTGGACTCGTACCTTCTCTCGAAGAACTACAATCTGACGAACTAATGCCCAACATATCGTTTTTGTAATACAAAAAGATGCGAGGTTACATACACAAACATATCAAACATTTCAACTTATTACGCCCTTTTACACGATTTGAAAAACTATGTGCATAACAACACCATCCAACCAAGCTATTACCCAAAACCTATAAATGTTTAATTTGTGATAAAGCCCAAATTAAGAGAGCATTTATAGGCCCCTCTGGGAAAGGGACCTTAATGTTAAATTTACTGACGACCAAATCAGTTAAGTTGTCGTTCCAATCAGGTATCTGAGTCTCATCATCATCTGCCTCATTTTCTCCACCAACAAGGGTTACAGTTTGTGAATGAGGGTCTACATTATGCTTGGAGACTTCTTCATCTGGGCCTAGATCCGACTTAAAAAAATTTTGGGCATCGGTGCAGATCATTACCTCTTCTTGACTTAATGAAGCTTTGGAGCAGACCTCTGATTCCCAAGCTATAGTATGAGTGAACAGCTCTGCAAACTCACTGATCTGTTAACCCATAGTGAGTAGGGCGACTGGAGACTTGTGAGCTGTGAGAAAGTAAGTGTGATAGGGGTGACACCTCTGAGGACTGGAGTGTTTGTGAAGTTGAAGTTAAGATTGAGGAGAGTCCACTTGATGGAGCACTTGATATCCATTGAAGCACCTGCTCTTTTTCGGCCTCATCTACAAGTTTTAGCGATCTTCTGCTGCGTAAGAAAGGAATGATAGCAGATCGTCCACGAAAAGAAGTAGACATTTTAGTTTGGCTTTAAACGGTATTTGTTCAGTAGATGTTTCTGTTACTTTAGCACCTACCCCACAGACAGAAAGATTTGTACCCTATCCAACACGCCTATTCCCCTTTCCATCATCAGATGACTTTTTACTACTCATATTTGAGGGTAACTAATTAGCAACTCTGTAGTTGTTGGCACAAACAGTTATGGATATAAACCTAGCAGAGCTGAGTGGCCAAACAGTGGTATTGCCTTAAATAGATTTTGCTAAGTAGGTTTCGGCAGATGCAATACAAAAGTGTTTTCTGCGCTGTGTGGCGGTAGATTTCAACAGAACACTGGACCACAGCTACCTAGTCAAACAGTGGTAGTACCCTAAATAGATTTTGGTAAGTACGTTTGGACAGATGTTATACAAATGTGGTTTCTGCACTGTGTGGCAGGAGATTTCAACAGAACACTGGACCACAGCTACCTAGTCGAATCGTGTTACTACTCTAAATAGATTTTGGAAAGTAGGTTTAGGCAGATGCAATACAAAAGTGTTTTCTGTGCTATGTGACGGTAGATTTCAACAGAACCCTGGACCACCACTACCTAGTCAAACTGTGGTACTTACCCTAAATAGTTTTTGGTAAGTAGGTTTGGGCAGATGCAATACAAAAGTGATTTCTGCGCTGTATGGTGGCAGATTTCAACAGAACACTGGACCACAGCTGCCTAGTCAAACAGTGGTACTAGACAAAAAGACATTAGCGTGGCTAGATGCAGTAAAAAAGGATAGTAAACACAGGAAGTGCAGCTTTCTTCACAACGGTGCTAAACCAGTGCCTGGCACGCACTACTACTAGCCAAAAAGGATTTGCTTGTCTAGATGCAGTAAAAAAAAGTCTAGTAAACACAGGAGGTGTAGTTTTCTTGACAACAGTGCTACACCAGTGCCTGGCGCACACTGCTACTAGCCAAAAAAACATTTGATTGGCTAGATGCTGAAAAAAAGGTTAGTAAACACAGGAATTGTAGCTTTCTACACAACAGTGCTACACCAGTGCCTGGCACACACTGCTACTAAACTAAAAAGATTTGCTTGACTAGATCCAGTAAAAAAAGGCTAATAAACACAGGAGGTGTAGCTTTCTTCACAACAATGATACATCAGTGCCTGGCACACACTGCTAACAACCAAAAAGGATTTGCTTAACGAGATACAGTAAAAAAAGGCTAGTAAACACAGGAGGTGTAGCTTTCTTCACAACCGTGCTACACCACTGCCTGGCACACACTGCTGCTAGCCAAAAAGGATTTGCTTGGCTAGATGCAGTAAAAAATGGCTAGTAAACACAGTAGATATCATTTCTTCACAACAGTGCTACACTAGTGTCTGGCACACACTGCTACTAGCCAAAAAGGATTTGCTTGGCTAGATGAAGTAAAAAATGGCTAATAAAGACAGGAGGTGTAGCTTTCTTCAGAACAGTTCTACACCTGTTCCTTGCACACACTGCTACTAGCAAAAAAGGATTTGCTTGGCTAGATGCAGTAAAAAAGGATAGTAAACACAGGAGGTGTAACTTTCTCTACAACAGTGCTACCCCAGTGCCTGGCACACACTGCTTCTTGCATAAAATGATTCATTTGGCTAGATACAGTATAAAAAAGGCTAGAAAACACAGCTGTAGCTTTGTTCACAACAGTGCTACATGGCGAGGAGGGAAAATGGCAATTTCTTATATGGCAAGGACATGTGACATACCTAGCCAATGACACAAGCCCTTGTGTGCAAAAAGTGCACTTCGCTCTATGTGTGCTGATAGGCTGCAAACAGGACCACCCACAGTAATTGCGGGAAGGAAAAAAAATGGAGATTTATATTATTTGACCACAGACCTTTCCCCAGCCCCCCTTCCCACCCACTATTCCTAAATATTGAAACTCATAAGAACGTTGAATAAAAGCATTACTGTGAAAAATCAGTTACGCTTTTTGTCAACAAACTTTTATCCAACATAACCTCGAATTACCGAATTTTTAGCAAATTGTTCAGATTCGTCGAATGACTCAAACATAGCCCAAAACAGGTTGAATTTGAAATTGGCGAACATGTTCAATCGAACATCGCTCATTCTGTGACAATAAACTTCATTAATTAATCTGAGACTGTTTAAGTGATTTAGTTATTAGTCGGTTTTAGACGCACTTCTATTGAACCATAATTAAAACTCTTTTTTTGTGGGGGGTTCTATGTACTGGAATCTACATTTGAATCTCTCCACAAGCACCATCCTGATTAATTTAGTGCCGATCCAACTTTGGATTTTAGTTTAACATTGATCCAGGAGCTAGCCTGTAGAGACTACAGAAATCGGGAATTCTTATTAAGTAAACATGGTTTGATATTTTTTCCAAAAAGGGACAAGTTATTAAACTCTGTGCATTTTCCTTTTCACAGACTGAATTTTGTGGAGACATACAAAGTCTTCAGAGCCCTTGAACCCAAACTCCTCTAAAGAACATCAAGCTGTGAACCACAGCTACAAAAAAAGCAGAAAACTAAAAAGCAAATTATAGAAAGCTTTTTAACTTTCCCTTTACTATGCTGATAGAAGGATAAACCTGTGTTCTGCCTTTAAGAAGGTCTCATGAAGGTAAAATGCTTAATTTTCAAAATATATAAGGCATTAGCGGAAATGCTTTTTGCACTAAATATGAAGACAATAATATTGAAATTCAGAGGTACTAATAACATAGTAAAGCAGTAATGATGAAATAATTGAACTATAATAAAATTGTAGAAATTCACTATTTTTATTTTTCTCGTACGTCAGTAAGAAAAAAAAAACATTCACATGTGAAAAATGTTTTACAATGAGATTACAATGTATACAACAAATAATAAAACATTAAATGCTTCTAATATTCTAAATTCTTAGAGCAGTTTAAAAAGTAATAGGGATGTTATGTGTAGAGACCCTAAAAGTAATATGTTTTATTACACAATTAGGTTTTACTGAACTCAGTTTTGATGATTAAAATTAAATATATTGTGCATTTTATGAACAGAACAAAGTACAAAGTAACAAAACCAAAAATTGTATTATTACAAGAAAAAAAGGAAATTGAAATTAAATAGTGTCAAACATTTTCATCTCATTCAACTTTATAATGAAATAATTCAAGTTCCTCAGCTAACATTGTTAAAGGGGTTTCCACCTCTTTCCTGACCTTAATATATGGCTGTAATATATTAAAAAATAAGCATATACTCACTTTCCAATCTCATGTTGCTCCTATGCCCTGATGGCTGTGATCCCTCATGGAATCGTCTCCTCTTCTGGATTGGTTGGCATGTGACCACACAAGCCAATTAGTCAGTGGCAGGGTACGAATTAGGATTGGAAGATGAGTACATGCTATTTTTTCCTTTAGAAAGGTAATAACGGGCACTAACGAAATTCGTTTTTTTTTCTCCTGTGTATTAATTCAGTAGCGTGCAGGTGCATTTGGGTGTGCTCACTTAGACCGAGATATCAATTTTGACATGAGGAAAAACAAAAAGGGCACTCACCCATCTGGTGCTGTAAATCTCTTTTTATTCCGGGTTAATTTACAGACGGTGCAGGGAGGGTGTGGTAGACTGTGGACAAGGACTCGTTTTTTGCTACTGAGCACCTCTAGTACTCAGTAGCATGAAACAAGTCATTATCCACTGTCTGCCACCCCCTCCCTGCACCGTCTGTACATTAACCCAGGATAAAAAGAGATTTACAGCACCAGATGGCCGAGCTCCCTTTCTATTTTTTTGCTTGTTTGCCACTCTTGGCCATAAGTAAAGTTAAGGAAAGGGTCATAAAATTTCTTTAATATTTCTTTATATCTGAAGACTATGGTCGAGAGTGCACAAGTAAGGGCGAGGCTAGGGTCACGTTAACATTTGTGCCACGCTCAAGGGGGTAGCATTTAAAACATAGGTTTTGCCAGCATAAATGCGGTGCTATTGCCATGTTAGCACCGCGTTAATGCTGCCAATGCTTACCTATGGAGACGCGGACTGTAGCATCTGAATGAAATCTTGCATTATTTCCCAACGCGAGAAAAGATGCTTTCAACAACGAGATTTCAGTCAGATGCCTGCATTTGGAGCCGCTATGGGCCGCGTCTCCATAGGTAAGCATCAGCAGCGTTAACGCGGTGCTACCATGGCGGTAGCACTGAGTTTATGCTGCCAAAAACTATGTTTTAAATGCTACCTCCCTGAGCGCGGAACACACGTTAATGTGACCTTAGCCTGAGACACATTTACTGTTGAATTTCACATATGCTCATTGAGTCTGAAGAACCTAAATGTGCATATGTATAAAAATGTGTATCTAAAAATATCACAGTATATATGCAATCGAAATTAGAGAACAACACAGAAGATTCTTAACGATAAGGTTATTATAGCGAATTGTGATTGTGAAAATGCAGCGAATTTTCATTGTATCAAGGATCCAGCAGAGTCAATCCCCAGTTATCGCCACTGGTCAGACTCTTGGCAATTTGAGAGTCATTGCACAGGCACAACAGCATGTATTGACTCATGTGTGCCAGGCAGTCTAGAGTCAACGACGAACAGTCCTCAGTTGCAGGTGTGTCTACGAGCTCTACACTGCTGCAGCGATGACCGTGACAAAATATTATGACCACCCTACTGGGTAGATGGTCTCTCCTGCTCCTACTCATCCTCCTCTGAAACTGACCCCTGCCTAATACGTTGTCCGCTGTCAGGCCAGGTCACAGCTTAGGAGCCTTGTGTGTTTGCCATTCCAGATAAAGGGGTCCATGTTCCCTGTTCCTCCTGCTCCTCTAAACCCTGTGCCACCACATAGTCTAACATGGCCTCCAGCATTTTTGCCAGCAGACATATGATCAGTATAATGACGCAGATAGTGGCATCATCAGCACTAGCCATCTTTGTGAAGTATTCAAAGCAGTGCAACATGGCACACAGGTCTTGCATTGAAGCCCACACATTGATGGTAAAGTGTTGTTGGTCACAGAGCAATTTTGCCGTGCCTGCTGCAACTGAAACTTGACGATTGCCTGCTGCATCTAATTCTTAACGATTACCTGCTGCTGCTTGCAAAGTCTCTACACCATATTTTAAGTGGAGTTCCACTTTGGTGGTACAAAGCCTAAAAGTCAGTGAGCTGGAAGGCTGAAGTCTACCTGCAGTGCAGACAGGTGAGCAGCATCAGGGGGACACCGCTGACCACACTTTTAGCAGCGGCTAAAACATATGTGGGTAATTTTTTAGGATAAATAATAAATGTAATGATTAATATCACATGGTCCAGATAGCCTTTTCAGATAGATTCAAATTTGATGACCACACTATTTTTATGCTATCACTAAGATTGGTTCACTCTAGATACAAGTAAACCTGTGTGATTTTTATGTTTCCTCAATAACTGGATGGTTTTAAATTAGCTTCCAACTAGTGATGGGCGAATCCTAAATTACTCGGAATCGCTTGACTCTAGCGAGTCCGAGCCCAGGACTCGCTACTCGTTGCGAGTCTAGCGAGTCCAATGTTAATGAATGGGGAAGCGAGTAATAGCGAGTAGTGTGAGATTTACAAATCGCAGATGTGTCTCGGAAGCTTCAGCCTGAAGCAATCCTAGTTTTGTCATTTATTTGCATTGCTCGTTTACTTTGTAAGTAATCGCTGACTCGCACAGATAAGATCCTGTCTTCTCTGTGTTCTGGCTGCCCCAGCTCCAGGGTCCTAGAGCCCGCCTGCTGCCTGATGTAGCAGTGCTGAGATTGTTCTCAGTCTGCTCATTCCCTGTGCATAGAGATCTATATATATGCACAGGGGATGTAGCAGAGAGGACATCGCGTTTTAGATTGCGTCGGACGGAAGAGGATTTTTTTAATTAAAGATGGAGTCCCTAATGGCTTTTTTTTTTATTTCTAATAAAAAATTTTCTTTGTGTTGTGTTTTTTTAAAACATCGTCTGGGGCGGCTGCGGGCTGCAATTTGCAGCGGGGGGTGCCCAGAAAGCTTGGGCATCCCTGCGCTGCGGATTCCAGCCCCCAGCTGCTTAGCTGTACCTGGCTAGACATAGAAATTGCGCGGAGCCCCACGCATTTTTTTTTAATTATTTCATGAAATTCTGAGATTCTGACTCTGACTCTGAGACTCTGACTCTGAAATTCATGAAATAATTTAAAAAAAATGCGTGGGGCTCCGCGCAATTTCTATGTCTAGCCAGGTACAGCTAAGCAGCTGGGGGCTGGAATCCGCAGCGCAGGGATGCCCAAGCTTTCTGGGCACCCCCCACTGCAAATTGCAGCCCGCAGCCGCCCCAGAAGATGGCGCGTTCATTGAAGCGCCATCCTCTGGCGCTGAACCCCGCTCTTCCAGCGGCCCTGGTGGCGGTAGCACGCTGAGTAATAAAGGGGTTAATACCAGCTTTGTTATACAAGCTGGTATTAAGCCCGAGATTCTTAATGTCAGGCCACATTTGACCCAGCCACTAAGAATCTCCAATAAAGGGTTAAAAAAACACAGAGAAAATTTTTTATTTGAAATAAAAAAAAAGCCATTAGGGACTCCATCTTTAATTAAAAAAATCCTCTTCCGTCCGACGTAGTCCAAAACGCGATGTCCTCTCTGCTCATCCCTGTGAATAGATAGATGTCTATGCACAGGGAATGAGCAGACTGAGAACAATCTCAGCACTGCTACATCATGTCTGTGAGCAGGCGGGCTCTAGGACCCTGGAGCTGCACAGAGAAGACAGCTGGACTCGGCTCGCAAAGAAACAGCAGTTACTTTGCGAGTTTCCCTGCTATCACTGGCACAGTAGCCGAGTCTAATGCAAACAATGGCAATCCTAGTTTTGTCAGCGTTTCTGACAAAACTAGGATTGATATTGATTTGCATTGGACTCGTGCGAGTAATCACTGGGAAACTCGCAGAGTACAGAGTCCTGCGAGTCCCTTACTACTCGCCGAGTAACGAGTCCTAGCGAGTAGATTCGCCCATCCCTACTTCCAACACAATTAAGAATTATTTGCGGGAGCTAGATACCAACTTTTTTCTACAGCAATTTAGATGCCATTCAGGAGTCAACCCAGGATTTTTCCCGAGTTCCGCCTCTACGTGTGATCTCTAATGGGACTTGGTGAGCTGATGAGTATTTTTTCTTACCATGCTCATGGTACACATTGAGAATTTGAATCTAAAAATGCTAGAGCATTCGAAGGAAAAATGTTCCATAAAATAAGCATATTTTGCCTCATTTTAATTAGTTTTTGATGCATTTTGTTTCATTCTTTTCTCCCCATGAATGGGTGCAAAATGCTGAAAAATGCTGAAAGAATTGACATGCTGGAGAAACTGCTTCAAATCTGCTAGAAGAAAATAGGCAGCATGTGCATTATTTCAAGGCAAAACAGAACATTTGAAAGTGCCCTTACATTATGACATGAGATGCCAACTATAAGGATTATTTTTTCCTGTGACATCGTTTCAATCAATACTGGAATTCTAAGCCTCAAAACAGATGTAATTTTTGCCATATCAATGGTGGCAATTCTTTATATGTAGTTCTCTTACTTCGTTTCTTCTTTCGACTGTGCGTGGGTCTACAAAGCGGGATATGGTACAATGAAACTATAGCTACTTTTTCCCCGAACACATATTGCTTGTATGATATTTCAAGTAAGTTTCTAAATTTGAAGATGTTCATTAAACATTCTATTGATGTAGATTCCCCTTTTAGGCAATTTTAAAATAAAGCTGGAGCATAGAAAACCCCTTTAAAAATAGAAATACAAAACTCCAGTACATCAAATTGCTTATATAAAAATATTGGCAAATGTTCATCCTGTTCACTACAATAAAACCTAATCAATTCATCCCATCATGAACTTTGCTGTCATCCCCAAATACTTTCAGTAATAGCATTTTATTATTTTAGCCACCGGGGAAAGCACAAATGATCCGGCAGGGTAGTCTGTAACCTGTGCAGTGTTTCACTTAGGCTTTTGGAAGCATTCAGTACATGATCTTTTCTTCCAAACCAGTAAATTCAGAAAGGATAAAGGATTTTATTTTTAATCAGGAGTTGGCATGACATAATGGCCAATTTGGTGGATCACCACAAAAGATTTCAGAATACATCTTTAGCTCTGATTAAGTGAAAACAAAAATACACGCTGGGATAGATGGAATACTTGTGGAATTTATTAGGTTCTGCATGCATGCCAGAGCCAAATGAGCTTCTTTAATTTCCATAATGAAATTGTTTTTGTAAAGTTAAAAATACAGTAATGAGGCCAAAACGGTGTGTTTTCGGGGGCCCCCACAGTGAAACAAATGAGATTTTAGCTTCTCTAATTGGCCATACTGCAAGCTGGGCTGTGTGCTGTCCTCAGTGCAAAATGTTTGTTATGCCTAACAAAAAGAGGTCTACAGCTGTCAGCATCCTACTATGTAGCTTTTCACAAGCCAAGCCATCAGAAAGTCTGCTGCTCTCTTACCGAGACCACCCAAGGGGGGGGATCAAGGGGAACAGCTACACTCTTGCCTGATTAAGAAGCTCTTCATAAGGTAATTTTGTTTGTGGGTTCACAGAAGATGTCTTTAAAGCAGTGACTGAGAATTCCTTATTCTAGAAGGCTTTTATTTGATGCAGATTTGAAAATAAAAGTGTCTTTATTTTCCGAAGGAAAAAATCTACCTGTCAAGCAAGTTTGACTGTTAGAGATTTTTTTACTTCATGCGGAAAGCCAAACTCCATTGACTTTCTGCCAGGCTCTACACCATCGTGACAGCATGGAAACCCCAAGCAGATTTGGAGCCATTTAGTTAAAACATTGTCTCCAATTTGTTTTTTCCTTATGCTTTTAACTGCAGGATGCAAAATAATAGGCAATTGAAAACTACCTGTTGTTGGATAATTTGAGTAGAATTGTACAACTGTAGCACTTGTCTATTCTGGTGTTTTTCAAGCAAACCTAAGAATAAGATGTGAAGTGTACAAAAGAAGGAAAGCGTTTTGTCATATTTATCATTGGGTTTTAAGAAAGTGCCATCCATAAATGCAAATAAAACAAGGTACATGCATAGACACATATTAAAAATAATAAAGGTAAACAATAATGGTACCTTTACACGCCGCCACAACAGGATGGATACCAACGGCTACTTCACGTGCACGAGCACGCCCGAACGGTTACCAACGGGAAACGCACCCTCTTTACACGCCGCCACAAGGTGCGCTACGCTACGCTACATCTACAGCTAGCTACATCGCCGGGTGTCTCAAGTAGCCAGCTGTAGCTCATTTACACACCGCTATAACCAGCTACTATGGGCGTACCTGGTGCAGCAGGGACAGCACATAGGCGTGCCACAATTGTGGTTTACGAGCCGTCCGTACGCTGATAGGACGAAGCAATAACATCCTGATTGGGCAGGCAACGCAGGAGGCTGAGTAATACAGCACGCTCGAGCGATTGTGTAGTGTGACTCGTCAGCTCCTTAAATATGCCTCCCTATGCAGCGACTACCAATCATCATGCAGCAGCTTCCACCAATGATCGCACATGGGGCGCGGTTACACGGAGCCTGGGTCACGCCTTAGCTACATTGCAGTTACATCGCCAGGTGTCCAGAGTTCCCTTCTGTAGCTTCTTTACACGCCGATACAGCTCGCTACAATCGGCGATGTAGCCATATGTTTATGGGCAGTGCACGGATACAGAGGTATCTGTAGCCGGCTGTGTCGTCCCGTCTTCACACGCCGCTACTAAGGGGTATTTTGCCGCTACAAGCTACATTTGTAGCCTGTAGCGGGTTGTATCCATCCTGTTGTGGCGGCGTGTAAAGGTACCATAAGACTGTTTCCCTGTTTAAGATTCTGTAATATATGAATGACAGAAGACGCCATATAAAAGATAAAATTCATATACATTGCTGGCCAAAAGTATTGACACCCCTGCAATTCTGTCAGATAATACTCAGTTTCTTCCTGAAAATGATTGCAATCACAAATTCTTTGGTATTATCTTCATTTAATTTGTCTTCAATGAAAAAAACACAAAAAGAATTGTCCTAAAGCCAAATTGGATATAATTCCACACCAAACATAAAAAGGGGGTGGACAAAAGTATTGGCACTGTTACAAAAATCATGTGATGATTCTCTAATTTGTGTAATTAACAGCACCTGTAACTTACCTGTGGCAACGAACAGGTGTTGGCAATAACTAAATCACACTTGCAGCCAGTTGACATGGATTAAAGTTGACTCAACTCTGTCCTTGTACTTGTGTGTACCACATTGAGCATGGAGAAAAGAAAGAAGACCAAAGAACTGTCTGAGGACTTGAGAAACCAAATTGTGAGGAAGCATGAGCAATCTCAAGGCTACAAGTCCATCTCCAAAGACCTGAGTGTTCCTGTGTCTACCGTGCGCAGTGTCATCAAGAAGCTTAAAGCCCATGGCACTGTGTCTAATCTCCCTAGATGTGGATGGAAAAGAAAAATTGACAAGAGATTTCAACGCAAGATTGTGCAGATGGTGGTTAAAGAACTTTGACTAACATCCAAACAAGTTTAAGCTGCCCTGCAGTTCAAGGGTACAACAGTGTCAACCCGTACTATCTGTCGTCGTCTGAATGAAAAGGGACTGTATGGTAGGAGTCCCAGGAAGACCCCACTTCTTACCCCAAGACAAAAAAGCCAGGCTGGAGTTTGCCAAAACTTACCTGAGAAAGTCTAAAACGTTTTGGAAGAATGTTCTCTCTTTTTGGGCAAAGGCATCAACATAGAGTTTTCAGGAGAAAAAAAGAGGCATTCAAAGAAAAGAACACGGTCCCTACAGTCAAACATGTTGGAGGTTCCCTGATGTTTTGGGGTTGCTTAGTCTGAAGACTACCAACAAATTTTGCAGCATAATGTAGGGTCCAGTGTGAGAAAGCTGGGTCTCCCTCAGAGGTCATGGGTCTTCCAGCAGGACAATGACCCAAAACACACTTCAAAAAGCACTCGAAAATGGTTTGAGAGAAAGCACTGGAGACTTCTAATGTGGCCAGCAATGAGTCCAGACCTGAATCCCATAGAACACCTGTGGAGAGATCTAAAAATGGCAGTTTGGAGAAGGCACCCTTCAAATATCAGGGACTTGGAGCAGTTTGCCAAAGAAGAATGGTCTAAAATTCCAGCAGAGCAGTGTAAGAAACTCATTGATGGTTACCGGAAGGGGTTGATCGCATTTATTTTGGCTAAAGGTTGTGCAACCAAGTATTAGGCTGAGGGTGCCAATACTTTTGTCTGGCCCATTTTTGGAGTTTTGTGTGAAATGATCAATGTTTTGCTTTTTGCTTCATTCTCTTTTGTGTTTTTTCATTGAAGACAAATTAAATGAAGATAATAATACCAAAGAATTTGTGATTGCAATCATTTTCAGGAAGAAACTGAGTATTATCTGACAGAATTGCAGTGCAGGGGTGTCAATACTTTTGGCCAACCCTGTATGGTAATTAAGAACTTAAGAAGAAAACAGCGGCACTCCGAGATCCTTTATTCCATGAACAGCTTTATTCCAAAAAGTTTACATCGGTGGGTGCAGAGAAGGATGCATCACCCACCGATGAGATCCCTGCATCTACAGCTGAACAACTCAGATCCATGAATGCCTCTGCACACAGGACTTCAATGCAACAAGGTCAGTGCCCGGTTTCTCTTCTCATCTAAGCATATACGGTAATGTCACGCGCTTAGATTGCGCTGACATTGCCGGATGCTGCTGTATGTGTTGTTTTCCTTTAAGGGCTGCATGAGGTATTGGTGTGAAGGTCTTGCCTCCTGTGTTGTGCTCTAGAGCTGCACTCACTATTATGTTTAGCTGCTGGTTGAGAGGTTGAAGTGTGACTCACCGGGAATTCTCTCCCCTGGCTTTAAATAGCATTCCCTCTCCTCTGTCAGATGCCGTGTATAGAGTTAGTTAGCTCTTGGTCATTGAGATGAGAAGATGTCTTGCTGCTGTGCTGAAGCCTCTCCTGGAGTTCTATTGCCATGGGAGAAGCTGTGATCCCTCATCCGTGGGAGGAGGTAGGGGCCCTCAGCCTAGGGCTAATCGTGAGATTAGGGAAAAGGGTGGTGGCTCGGAGCTCCTCACCATCAGAGGTACCTCAGAGATCAGGGCGAGCCAGGGACAGATTAGTCTCTCCTGACCCCCTTTGCCCATCCCACCATCAAGTTACCTGATTCCATCACCTCCCAAGTGTGACAGGTAAGCACATTATACGAGCAAGATTAAATTTATTAAAAAAGTAATAATTTCCAAACAGTATTGCTGAATCAGTGAAGAAAACATTAATAAACAATTGCACAAATATATTATTAAAATTTATGTCAGCAAATTCTTTATTAAAAAGTATTGTACATAAGGAAGCAATATATGAGGATGAGAGGAGAGAAAACAAAATGGATAATAGAGAAGAACACAAAAATTATAGGCACCCATGACCTGTTTTTCCTGTTACTGTGTACAGAAGAACACCAATATGTAATTTACAAATGAAGTTGAAAGACACCTCTTGTCCTCAGGTTAAAGGGAACCTGTGACCTCGTTTTACCCCCTATGCTATCACTACCTGTCTCTGCACCTTGCTAGCTGATACTTAACCATCCCTGTCTTAGCTAAAAGGGCCATATAAAGCTGGGAAAAATTATTTTATAGCCTGCAAATCTATTCCTGGGGCTGTGGGAGAGGGACCTGTTCCTGTTGGATGCATCAATGGACTGTGTCCCCTTTTGGGCGTGGTACATTGACAACATATTTTGGATCTGGCAGGATATGGAAGAAGCATTAAAAACATTTATTGATGTTCTGAACGCCAATGGGCACAACATCCATTTGACATATGAATGGTCCAGAATGTCTATTGACTTCTTGGATGTAACATTGTATAAGGGTCATGACAATGTATTGCAGACGGACTTGTTCCGGAAACCGATGGCCACAAATACACTGCTACATGTGACCTCCTCACACCCGAGACACATGATTGAGGTGGTCCCCACGGGACAATTTTTGAAACTAAGTAGGGTGTGCTCGAGGGACATTGACTTTGAGAGACAATCAAGTGATCTAATGAACCGATTCCATGAAAGAGGATATAGTAAACGCTCATTAAAGCGGGCCTATAATAGAGCCAAATACTCAACCCGGAACTCATTGTTATATTCAATTAGACCATTTAAATCGGTGAGCTCCACACATTTTATAACAGAGTATAACTCTGCATTTGGCTCCAGTAGGAAGGCATTGGAAAGGTCATGGCATGTTCTAAAAGCTGATCCTATTCTCGCTAATATTTTACCAGAACACCCTCAGATTACAACCCGAAGAAGGCGCTATTTAAAGGACTGTCTGGTTCACAGTCATTATGATGGTCAGAGCAAAAAGAGTTTGTTGAGTAGTTACAGCCCCAGAAATGGCTGATCACCGTGTGGGAAATGTGTAGCATGCCCTAATGTTGAAAGAAGTGACACATTTAGTGACTCTAGTGGTAAACGAAGCTTTAAGATATTGAAAGAAATTACATGTGAGACAATGGCAGTAATATATTATGCCAATTTCAATACCCAAAAATCTATATGGGTCTTACCATTTGGCAGCTAAAGGTGAGAATTAGAGAACATGCTTTGGGCATCGAGGCGGCTGAGGAAAAGGCTAAATGGGTGTATTATTGTTTAAAAGACGTCGGTAAAAAGCCTCTGGCTTAAACAAATATTCAGCTGATGCACACTCGCCCGCCGCTTCCCCGCACGCTCCTCTCCCTCCAACTCCTGAATTCTCCCATTCCTGGAAGCGAGCCGCAGGCTATTTCAAATGAACAGCTTATACATCAGCTTTTTGTTTGAAATATCCGGCGGGAAAGCCGGCAGTGAATTTTTGTCACTGCTAGCTTTCCCGATGGCTATTTGAAACGATCGGTTGATCGGCATCAGCTAATCGTTTGAAAAAGCCGGCGGTGACAAGACTCTTGTCACCGCCGGTTTTCCCACCGGCTATTTCAAACGATCAGCTGATCAGCATCAGCTGATCATTTGAAATAGCCGGCTTCAACTGATTCAGGTCGTTCAGCCTGATATTGATCATCTGATCGGTTTGCCGTCTTGCAAAGCGCTCAGATGATAATGGATCCGGATTGGACGTCGTTGGACCCTCGAACCTGGACTACATCGGAGGGGGTGGGGTTCTTTTCTTTAATAAAGATGGAGTCCCTAATAGTGTTCTGTTTTATTTCCATTAAAAATATTTTCTCTCCATGTTGCATTTTATTCTATATGAATACTAGAAATTCATGGTGGTCATGTCTAATATTGGTGTAACCCATGAATTTTGAGCTTAGGGCCAGCTGATAATACAAAGCTGGCCCTGACACCATTATTACCCAGCGAGCCACCCGGCATTAGGGCCGCTGGCCGAGTCGGATACAGCGCCAGAAGATGGCACTTTTGTGAATGCGCTATTTTCTGGGGAAGCTGCGGGCTGCAAATTGCAGTGGGAAGGGGGGGGGCAGAAACCTTGGGCCACCCTGCGCTGTGGATTCCAGCCTGCAGCTGCCTCGTTGTACGTGGCTGGAGACAAAAATAGGGCGATGCCCCTCGTAGTTTTTTTCTAATTATTTCATGAAATTCATGATATAATTAAAGAAAAGGGCTTCCCTATATTTCTGGTACCCAGCTGGGTACAAATAGGCAGCTGGGGGTTGAGGGCAGCCCTTACCTGCCTGCTGTACCTGGCTGACATACAAAAATATGGCGAAGCCCATGTCAATTTTTTTTAATAATTCATAAAAAATACTTAAAGCGAACCTGTCACCCCCCCGGGCATCAAAAGCTAATATAGCCACCTTCTGCAGCACTAAGGCTGCATTCTGAGAAGGTGGCTATAGGCTTTTGATGCCCTTTATAGTATGAAATATTAAGTTAGGTAGATGCTCACTCTTCTGAAGACCGAAGACCGGGAGGCGGGGTTTCACGCTCCTCCGGCCCGCCCCCTCTTGTCAGTCATTGTGCGCGCCTGCTGCTGCCTCCCCTCAGTGTGGAAAATGAACGCGCGTCTCTGTTCTCATGCACGGAGCCGCGCATGCGCTGTGCGCCCGGTGTCGACTTCCTGGATATAGCTTTTGATGCCCGGGGGGGGGGTGACAGGTTCGCTTTAAGTAAAAACACAAACACATTTAGGGACTGCATCTTTATTATCCCCTCGACCCTCATCTCTTTGCTGAACATTCTGGGCTCTGCTTCATCAGAGACCAATTGGGATAAACAAAGCTTCTATCCCCCCCCTTGTTCCCTGACAGAGAGCCCGGAGCGCTGCGGCATCATAAGGGGGGGTGACTCTGTTCACCTGAGGACAGCTCAAGTGGCATGACCTGAGCTGTACTCAGGTGACCTGAGTTACCCCCCTTACAATGCTGCAGCGATCTGGGCTCTGCTTCAGGAACCGAAGGGATAGAAGCTTTGTTCATCTCCTTGGTGTCTGATGAAGCAGAGCCCAGAGTGTGCAGCACAGAGATGAGGGTCGAGGGGATAATAAAGATGCAGTCCCTAAATGTGTTTGTATTTTTGTTTATATTTTTTTATGAATTATTAAAAGAAATTTGGCGTGGGCTTCTCCATATTTTTGTATGCCAGCCAGGTACAGCAGGCAGGTATGGGCTGCCCCAACCGCTAGCTGCCTATTTGTACCTGGATGGAAACAAAAATACAGGGAAGCCCTTTTTTTAATTATTTCATGGATTTCATGAAATAATTTTAAAAAAATTTGACGTGTGGCTTCGCGCAATTTTTTTGTCCAGCCAGGTACAACTAGGGAGCTGAGGGCTGGAATCCACAGCACAGGGAGGCCCAAGCTTTCTGGGAACCAGAAATATAGGGAAGCCCTTTTCTTTAATTGAATTTCATTAAATAATTAAAAATAAAAACTATGTGGGGCTTCACCCTATTTTTGTGTCAGCCAGGTACAACTAGGGGTCTGGAATCCGCAGAGCAGGGTGGCCCAAGCTTTCTGCCACCTTCCCCCCCACTGCCAATTGCAGTCCGCAGCCGCCCCAGAAAATGGCGTGTTCACAGAAGCGTTCTCAACCTCTGAGACAGACACACATGGATGGTAACACCCTTGACTTGATCTTTGTCCAGTTCTGCTCAACCTCCTTCTTAGTTAATTCACCTCTTGCACTCTCTGACCACAAAATTCTCTCCTTCACACTCACAAACCCTTGCCCACCCCATCACAGTCCAACCTATCACACATTCAGAAATCTACAGGCCATTAAACCACATACATTCACAGACTCCCTACACTCATCACTGTCCCCAATCTCCTCATTCTCCTTTCCCGAACTTGCAATAAATCACTTAAATGACTCTCTCAGAAGCTCCCTGGACCAAGTTGCGCCCCTCACCCTCAGAAGCCCCAAACACAGAGTGAAACAGCCCTGGCTCACATCACAAACTCGATTCCTCCAGCGATGCTGTAAGAGTGCTGAACGGCTATGGAGGAAAACCCGCACTCCAGAAAGCTCCTGAATCAGCTGAAGCCAGCTATTTCAAACAATCAGCTGATGCCTATCAGCTGATCGTTTGATATAGCCGGCGGGAAAGCTGGCGGTGAAAAGAGTTCAGCGCCGGCTTTCTCGCCAAGTATTTCAAATGAACAGCTAATGTATCAGCTGTTCATTTGAAATAGCCTGCAGCTCGCTTCCAGGAATGGGAGCAGGCAAGAGTTGAAGGAAGAGGAGCGGGCGGGGAGGCATCGGGGGAGTGTGCATCAGCTGAGAATTGTTTAAAAGCTGGTGGCTTTTTACTGCGAGCTTTTAAACAATCATGCACCCATTTCAGCCTTTTCCACATCCCCCAGACCACTTTTTTGGGTCCAACAGACAATTACTCGCATATCGCATTGACTTTCATTGGACTCGCGAGTCATATAAGTAAAACTCACGAGTATCAAGTATCCTGAGTACCCTTACTATTCTGCAAGTAGCAAATAGTAATGAGTATACTCGTTCATCCCTTATTAAAAACGATCCCAAAACACTTTAGATAAAAACACGCATGTGATAGTACACTTTTTTGTGGTCAGAGGTGGTGGAATGACTAAAAACAATAACAGCTAGAA